>JAOVYX010003015.1:0-39610 GCA_035668315.1 Drosera spatulata
TTGGGTGTTTTGGATTTGCATTTAAGCATGCGCCATTTGGAGGATGTGGGAATTCGCAAACAAAAAATTGCACATGAGATGACACAATTTTTGTGTTGCTACAGCCCAGCTTAGCTGCTTTAAAAGCATCTTCACATTTCCCTATATGAAAAAGGGGCTAAAGACATTTTAGCCAAGATAGTTGAAGACACCATAAAAACATAATAAATGATATTGTTCATCATCAAATTTGTTCGTGGATATTGTCACTCACTCGTCCACATTGTGCGTGTCAAATTTGGTAGCCATCCGCGATCCATACGTTTGAAAATAGCAATGCACATATATGGACTATTTTAAACGGTTTAGTTTTATGATTTTTGATTTTAAAGATTGAAGTGTTAAATGATTCCAATTTTGATTATCATGTTTCATATGTGTAGAGAGGGGCAGAACCAGGATGAAATAATGATAGGGGCCGGGCAGAAGGAAAAAAATACTGTAAAAAATATACAATATTTTCTATAGAAAAAATGAGGTAATTTAATGATGAAAAATTAATAGAACATAATTGGGATTTGTGAGGCTGACTTTAAATCAGCCATGTTGGCTGATTTTATATCATAAAAGGAAAGATTGCTGACATAAAATGAAAAAATCATTTTGTTACTTTTTATACATTTTCTTTTTTATTGGTATGTTGCTTTATAATCTTATCCTAAATAAACATTGTAAATAACTAAAATGCTGACCCGTGCGTTGCACAGGATGAATGATCATAGTTAAAATAAATAATATTCAAAGTGAATAAACATACTTATCCATATCATTATATTAAAAACTGATTTTCTTATTCATTTTAATATTTTTTGATAACTTGATTTAAGTATTACGATTTATGTATATGGTTTATATTAGTCCTCAATATCAATTACTTATTTTCAATTAAAAGATAGAGAAAAAATATAGTCTAATTTTATCATCGCGATAAAGAAAATTACTAATTTACTATGTGAAATGATAATTTATATACAAGATTGTTAGGATCTTTTATATGCATTTTTTAATGAAAAATTTTGTATATAAGATTATTATATTTACTTTTTTTTACTTGATTTAAATAAATTAAAGTTTAAAAATTTGTAAGATTTTTCATATAAGATGATTTGGATTTCAAAATTTCTTTTACTTTTACGTTAAATAAATCAAAGTAATCAAATTCTCCATTAAAATTTTACTAAATCCGTTAATGCCCTGATATATCATCTAATGATTTGCCATCCGACTCTGTATATATAATAGATTGATGAAAGAAAATATCATATTCAATGAATAAATTATATTTAATTTAGAAATTTACTACATATGCATACACAAATGTAGAGGTGAACAAGTGAAGCTAAAAACCATCAAGAACCCATGAACTACATGAAATAATGGAAAACGACGGGAAAAAATTCGTGGAAAAGAGTTAATACATATAAGCGAATGAGATAAACAATGACAATATTGACAAAGTGGGCCTCTTGCAAAAACGGAAAAAGGGAAAAGAAAGATAGTAGGCTCTCCATGCAAAAACGAAAAAAGAAAAAGAAGAAGATAGAAGCCTCAAAAATTGGAAGAAAAAAAAAAGGAGCATCCCGTCGAGTTTGATCCCTGATCAAGTGGTTGAGAAGCCAAAACTTAACCAACTGTGCTAGTTCCTATCTTGGTCATTTTCGATACATAAAAAATATATAAATATATTTAACCAATATATACAAGTACATATATAAACTCGTCGGAACCATTGAGGTGTGTGTGTGGGGGAGAGAGAGAGAGAGAGAGACCCGCTCGCCCCCCGGTTCCGCCCCTGTGTATAGATGATCACATCTAATAACAGGTTTCTTGAAAATCGATGTCGTTGATAGCATTTCATTGGTGTCTTTAGGAACCTTGGCTAAAGACACTTTACCCCCTCAACTCCATATAGATAATATGAATCTCATCTTCTCTTGTTTCATGATATCAGGCCCATCAAAACAAAAACAAAAACCCTAATCTATGTACTCCACCATATCCCAAAGTGCTTTATGGGCTCAAACAATCTCCTCTTCCGTGGTTTGGCCGTTTCAATGATGAAGTGACATGCGACGGCGCAGTGTTGATCATTCTATGTTTAGTATGTCTTCTTCAGTAGGATTGATTTTTTGGTTTAGATGATATCATTGTTACCGACAATGATTTTCATGGTATACAACTCAAGGAGTTCCTACAAAAACTGTTCAGTACTAAAGATTTGGGTCTTTTTCGATATTTCCTTGGGATAGAAGTTGCATATTCAAGTGGCAGCATCACATTGTCTCGACGAAATTATGCACTTGATATCTTCGAGAAAGTTAGGTTACTTGATGCCAAACTGAGTGACATGCCTATGGATCCTATGGCGAAGTTTGATAATGAAAGTGGTGAAGTGTTAAATGATCCAGAAAACTATCGTCGTATAGTGGGCAAATTGAATAATCTTACAACAACTCGTCCTGATACTGCTTTTGCAGTAAGTGTGGTCAGCCAATTTTTGAGTTCTCCCCGTGCGACTCACTGTAAAGCTATCCTTCAGATTATTCATAATTTAAAAGGAGCTCCAGGTCAAGGACTGGTGTTTCGTGATCGTGGACAACTGTATGTAGCTAGTTATGAAGATCCTCTCGATTAGAGACTATAGATATAGTATGATACTCTGATGCGGATTCGGAAGGTTGTTCTATCGATCGTACCTGCCGATCGTAGGTCCACCTTAGGATATTGTGTATTCCATGATGGCAATCTTGTGTCATGGAAAACTAAGAAGCAGTCAGTGGTTTCATAATCTAGTGCAGAGATCAAATATCGTGCTATGACAAATGTTACCGGGAACTTCAGTGGATTCAAATGCTATTACGCGAGATTGGAGTTTCTTTGATTGGATCAGTTGTTCATCGTTGTGACAATCAGTCGGCCATTCACATTGTGAATAATCTAGTATTACATGAGCGGACACAGCATATAAAGGTAGATTGTCACTTTGTTCGAGAGAAAGTTAAGGATGATTCCATAAAGTTGGTACACACACGATCAGATAAGTAGTTAGCAGAATTTTTCACAAAACCGCTTCGACGGGGACAAATTCCACATATTTTTTAAGAGTTCAGTCTTTTTGATGTGCATGCCCCAACTTGAGCGAGAGTGTCAAAGTTAATTAGGGTTATTGAGTTGGGCCTAGTTATATATATATAAAGCACGTCGTCGGTGCTGCAAAAAATAGCATAGTGACTGCTGTAAACTGTAGGTTGAGAAATTTATATTGTAAGTTGAAAATTTTATACTGTAACTTGTTGAATGTGTACAAGTCATATTTTAGTTATAAAATATACTAAAAACTTGATTATACATTTTCATCAACTTATAATAGAGATTTTTCAACTTACAATATAAAATCACCAATTTACAGTATTTGCAATAGCTTCTACATTGCTCTTTACAACATACATGTTATTTCCTATATATAGGAAATACTTATATGCTACAAAAAACAGCGTAGATATATATATATATATGGACTTGAAGGGACTAAAGTGCCTTTAACCAAAATAGCTAAAGACACTCATGAAACATGATGATGGACATCGTTTCTCAACAATACGGCCCTTAGATATGATCATCTATTACAATAAAACACACTAACCAAAATTGGAATCATTTCTAACACTCTAATCCTTAAAACTAGAAACCATTAAAATGAATGATTTAAAATAGTCACTAAACAAGCTATATCATTCTCGAACGCACGTGTAACTGATGACCACCAAATTTTGCAAACGCGATGTAAACGTATCGATGACAATATCCATGTGCATAATTGATAATAAACAACATCGATTATTTTTTTTTTTAAAGAGTGTCTTTAGCCATTTGGCCCCTTTTTTCAGTATATAAATAGAAATACTTTTATGCTGCAAAAGACAGCGTAGGGACTGCTGGAAATACTATACCTTTGCGATTTTATACCGTAAGTTGAAAAACATATATTGTAAGATACTGAATGTATACAATCAAATTTTTAGTGTATTTTTTAACTAAAATTTGACTGTATATATTCAACAAATTACAGCAATCACTACGCTGCCTTTTGCAGCACCGACGATGCATCATATATATGTATGTGTGTGTACGCCCGTGGGTGTCAGATATATATATAAATATAGATGAAAATGAGCAAACGCTAGCTATTTATATTCATCCAGCCAACTCACATCGAGCCGTCCATTTGAAAATTAGACGGCCTGATCTTTGATAAAACTTTAATCATCCGTTTTAAATAGAAACGAACGATCGTTTCAAATAAAAACGAATGAAAAAAAGAAGATGAAATTACATAAATCTCCTTGGAAAAAAACTACGTTGTTCGTTTGTAATTTAAGCGACGTCCGTTTAAAAATCAAACGGACGAACCATTCGGAAAAATCAACATGATGCCACATGTATGTCCATTGAAAAAGAAAACGAACATAAATATTTGGAATAATGATAACTTGTCACGTGTATGTACGTTGAAAAAGAAAACGGACAAAGTTAAAACTCTCTTTTTTCCACCATTTTTATTTTACTCGGACAGATAATCATATTAATCGTTGTTGAAACAGATGATGAACTGTGAACATCAAAATATAAATACAGCCCATCATCCTTTCCAACAAGGATTAAGATTTATATCAGGAGAAAAACTAAAGATGTATTTGAATGGAGATGTGAAACAGCCAAACAAATACCACGAGGTTTAGATGCAAACTTCTTGCATGGATACATGACTTGTCGTGCGTTGTTTTATGACAGTAAGCAATCAGTTGCCTTAAAAAACAGCAGCACGAAAAGACCTATAGGCTACGCACATTGTCTGGGTTGTAGGACTCCATAGCTCAACATAACAAACTTTAAATAAACCTCCAAGTATGCTCCAACAGCAAATCTGTATTCATATTAAAATCGAATCCAATGAACACGAAACACAGATTTGTTGATGGAGCATATCTGGAGCTCTATTTGATTCAAATTATGTAGAAGCAAAGAGAAATCCCTATTTAGCTTCCCTTTTATGAGACCTGTATTATACTCCACCTATTTTTTTGGACGGATAATGATGATAAAAAGTAAATTAATGTGACAAAACAGATTCACTGAATACATTGGGAAAACATGGTTAGTTCGTTTATTTTTTAAACGGAGGTTTTCGTTCTTCTCAAAAATTGCCACGTGTCTCGTCCGTCTAGAAAGAAAACGGACCCAATGACCTGTGAGCAATAATAACTTGCCACGTATATATACGTTGAAAAAAAACCGGATAGAGTTAAAACTGTGAACAATGATACCACGTGTATGTCCGCTGAAAAAGAAAACGGACATAAATACTTGAAACAATGATAACTTGCCACGTGTATGTTCGTTGAAAAAGAAAACGTTCAGAGTTATAACACTTTTTTACCTTCATTTGTATTTACTCGAATAAATAATCATCTTAATTGTTATTGAAAGGGATAATGAACTGTGAATATCGAAATGTAAATACAGCCCATCATCCCTTCCAACAACGATTAAGATTTGTATTTAGCAATGAAGCACCGATACTTCTGTCAAGGTGACGTACACGTTCTGGAAACGTGTTGAACACGGATACGTCGTGGAAACGTACTGAAAACGTTTTTAGGAAGAGGAAGATTTGAATTTTGAATTTTATGAAAGGATACGATTAGGACACGGTTTGGACATGGGGAAGGAAATTAATTAAAAACCAATGAGTTTAAACGACTAAAAAAAAGGAAACTCAACAATCGGCATATATTAGTAACCATTCGCTTTCTCCACTTTCTCGCCTCCCTTAACCACTCCAAAGTTCAAAGAAAGAAGAAGCCCTAATCAGGAATAAACCCTAATTTGAGAAGGAACAAGCGATCATGTATGTCTCAACATCCTTCTCTTTTATTTTTTTATTTTGCCTTTTCGAATGATCTGATCACGAACAATCGATGATCGGTTTTTGTATTCTGTTCATAGAGCAATACTAGCCAATCTTACTAATATTAGATCTAATTTATTTGATCTGATCCACGAATTTGAAAATCTAATATTGAAAATCAATGATCACGAATTTATTTGAAAAGCAATACTAGCCAATTTATTTGATCTGAGCCAATTTTTATTTGAAGATATAGCAATACTATCACGAATGATCTGATCCACGAACCCTAATTTATTTTTACAATAACAGCAAAGTAAACTTTTCTCGTTTTTAATCTTTATCTTTAATTTATTAATATATTTGAAGATATTGAAAATCTAGATAATAATAGATCATTTATAATATATTTTGGACAGTATATTTTGGACAGCAAAGTGACATTAACTGTTCTTTTATTAATATTTTGGATTCTTTTAGTTATACTACTTACTAATATATATTTACACTATTATATTTTAATTGCCAGATTTCAAATATGGACAGTAGTAGTGGAACGAGTTCATCAGTGACGAGTAAAATTTTGTTCTTCTATGACTATCGATGATCATTCTCCTCTTTGGGCGTACGTCACCATATCTCAAGGAAGGAATGACGCTCAAGCGATAAAGGATGGAAATCGAAAATGGAAGTGCAATTTTTATCATGGCAAATTTCAAGGTTCTTATTCTCGAGTAAAACATCATTTGCTCAAGATTCGTGGAGGTGAGATACAAGTATGTTCGAAAGTCACTGAGCAATATCTAAAAGAACCTTAAAGAATTGTCCATGAAGCAGTGGAGAGGTTAAAGCCGAAGCATGTTCCTTTGCCAACTCGTGAAAACTCAACAACTAAAGAGGGCGATGGCAAAAAAGGAAGAGGAATAGGAAGCTTAGAAAAAGCTTTCAAAGCTGAAACTCATGATCAACTTACTTCTGAAATTGCAAGAATGTTTTACTCAGGTATAACTTTCTTAAAGAAAGCTTCTTTAGATTACTTCATTATATGTTTGTTGCATTATTTATTTAATTATTTGATTCGTTTATGTTAATAATGATTAAAAAATTTACGTAGGTGGCTTGCCATTCAACCTTGCGAGAAATCCATATTATGTTAGTTCTTATAGCATGGCTGCTAATAGTCAGCTTGCTGGATTCGTCCCTCCCGGTTATAATGCTTTGAGAACTACACTTTTGCAACGAGAAAAAGCTAATATTGAGAGATTACTACAGCCAGTGAAAAGTACTTGGAATGAAAGAGGGATCACTTTAGTAAGTGATGGATGGAGTGATCCTCAAAGAAGGCCGTTGATTAATTTTATGGCGACAAAGGAAGGAGGACCAGTCTTTCTGAAGGCTATTGATGGCATAAAAGAGTACAAGGATAAGACTTATATTTTTGAATTGATGAAGGAGCGTATCAACGAACTTGGACCACAAAATGTTGTTCAAGTCATCACTGATAATGCACCCTTTTGCAAGGCAGCAGGGATGCTTGTGGAGGTAGAATTTCCTCATATCTTCTGGACTCCTTGTGTGATTCACACTCTCAATCTTATTTTGAAGAACATTTGTGCAGCTACTAACACGGGGAGAAATCAACATGTATTTGAAGAATGTTCCTCAATCACTCAAGTGACAGATGACGAATGATGCTTCAGGGCTGAATTACTTAAATGTTTATATTCATTACTTGAGAGAAATCCCTGTTTAGCTTCCCTTTTATAAGACCTGTATTATATTCCGGTTTTTTTTTTTTTTTTTGGGCAGATAATGATGATAAGAAGTAAATTAATGTGACAAAACAGATTCACTAAATATGTTGGGAAAACAAATGCTTAGTCCGTTTATTTTTTAAAACGGAGGTTTTAATTCTTCTCAAAAATTGCCACATGTCTCGTTCGTCTAAAAAGAAAACGGATGGTTTAATAATATAATCGTGGCTGAAAAAGATGAAGGCATGCGAACATTGAAAAGAATTGACGTTTACAGCCCTTCATCCCTTTCAACCTCGATTAAGATTCACCCAAATAATGATGATCAACATACCACAATTATTGTTCGTATAGATTATCATTTTCACCAAAAACACATCTTACTCGTGGTGGAACGAGATGACGACTTGTAAACATAGAAATGACGAAACGTTTACAGCCCGTTATCCCTTTCAACCATGATTAAGATTCACCCAAAGAAAGAAGGATGAGAGAAAAACACCAAGATGTACCAAGAACCCTTGAGTATGGATTATTAGATTTATAGGGACTCAGAATGTCCATTTAAAATTTAAACACATAGTAAAGATAAATACAAATTAATTGTTCAAACAACAAATGAGGAGAAAACACGTGTCATTATCCATAACACAACTTGTCCGTTTAAAAAAGAAACGGACTAAACATTGATTTTCCACTGTTTAGGTAGGCTTATGGCACAAACTTTTTTTCCCAATCCGTTTTCTTTAAAAGCGGACTACACATTTTTCAGGGTAGACAAAAGCTGATTTTTGTTAAACTCATACTATTCAGAAAAAGATACGTGGCAAAAGCACTTACTTTTAGGCTGGCCGTTTTTATTTTAAACAAATGAAGAGGACTGACGACTTTATTGCTAACCAACTATTGTTGGACACATGAACGCCGCCTTTACCATTTCAATTCAACTGTAATGAAATACACTCCAATTCACAGTATTTTCACAAAATCCAATTCATCGTCGTCTCAAATATTTTCACAAAATCCACTCTAAACATGACATCTAACTATTTTGATAATTTTTTAAAGACACCGAAGACGAATCCAACCAAAGACAGGTGAATCTAGCTCCGGATCTGATTGTCCTGAACCTTTTCAAGGTAAAATATTCGGGTCATTGGAAGAGGCGGAGAAATGTTACAAATCGTACGCAAAGAAAAATGGGCTTTCAAGTGAAGATCAAAACAAGCCGAAAACACGTGCAATCGGTAGACTATTGCTCTTGCTTGTACACTTGTCGAATGTGGGGCAAATCGAGCGAGGAAGAAGAAGACGAAGTGAGACAAAGAGTGAGAAGAAGAGATAAGGTGATCCGTACGGGATGCAAAGCTCGAATGTTCGTCATCCACCGTCCGACCGATAATACTTGGGTGGTTACAAAATACGAACGAACACACAATCATCCGTTATTAACGCCAAGTAAGGTCGCATTCATAAGCATAAGAGATAATATTACTCCAGTGACACGTAACATGATTTCTCTACTAGAGGTAACCAGTATCAGGCCTAGTAGAATGATGAACGTGCTCTCCATGCAAATCGGAGGTCTCGAGAACGTGGGGTTCACAGAAAGAGATGTGCACAACGAACTATAGAACATGAGACACGAGAAGGTGGATGAGATCGTAACCGATGCGCAAGCAGCGGTGAATTACCTCAAAAGCTTGAGAAATGAAAGCTTGGGAAACTTCTTTTATTATTTTAAGACGGATGCAGAAAACAAGATAGACACCATCGTATGCATTGACTCTTGATCAAGGATGGCCTACGATAAATTCGATGTGGTTACATTTGACGCTACTTACCGAACCAACAAATACAAAATGCCTTTTGCTCTTTTCACAGGGGTGAATCACCATTATCACTCGATTTTGTTCGGATTTGTTTTGCTAAGGGATGAGACATGGGGAGACTTTCGAGTGGGTGTTACAGACTTGGTTGGAAGGGATGAATAACAAAGCGCCAATGACGATCATAACAGATCAGGACAGAGCTATGGGCAATGCTATTAGTCGAGCTCTTCCGAAGACGCGCCATGCTTTGTGTTCGTGACACATCAACTCAAAGTATCCAGAGCGCTTGCATCACTTTTCTGCAATGTATCCATATACCTTTAAACGTGATTTCAATATTTGTGTTTGGAAGTCCTTGGCCCGTTGCAAAATCTACTCTTTGACCAACGCATTGGATCCATGGAGGGTGGGAAGAACGTACATGGTAACTAATTTTCTGGATGACGGATGGATCAAATGCAGTTGTCAGATATTTGAGCACTCTGGCATGATATACAGGCATATATTATGGTTCCTTGATAAAAAAGATCGCACGGTTATTCCGACGAACTTGATACTTTCTCGTTGGACGAGAGATGCAAATAGAGGCATTTGCGGGATCACATACAATGCTCCACAAGATGTGAATTTCGAGCAATCACCGACAATGCGTTAGCATCATCTTTTTCATGTCTTCCACGGATTAGCGACACAAGCTTCGTATTCAAAAGAAGAATACCAATACGCCTTGGCGATGGCCGAACGTGAAAAACAATCCATTGGTAATGTTTTTACCCTATTTGTAGTGTTTTTAGGACTATTTGTAATGTTTTTAAAACATATTTGTAATGTTTGTAATGTTTTCAAGACATATTTGTAATGTTTGTAATGTTTTTTTCCTTTTAGTTTTGAACATTAAAAACAATCCAAACCTTTTCGTCGTTCTCTTAAAATAAAAATGGACAATAAAAATTTTATTTTCTTGGCTCAAAAAACAACCCTAACCCTAACCTTCTGTAATGTCTGGCTCTCTTAGAAACAGACGAAAAAACTCATACTTTCTTGTTAAAAAAAAAACATGTGTTTGACAAGAATCGAACTCATGCCAAGGCAATGAAACCAGCAAGTCTATCCGAACACCATTGAAGAATAAACCTCGGAAATAGAAAAAAAAAAAAAAAAAAAAAAAAGGGATATGCTTCTCCGTTTCAATTAGAGACGGACAATTTAACTTTGACATTCTGGGCTCAAAAAGCTATACTATCCGTTTCAATTAGAGACGAACAATTTTTGCCACTCTGGGCTTAAAAAACGAGAACGTACGTTTATATTTGAAACAGACAATTTAAGAAAGCAACTTGTCCGTTTTTATTGGACTTGGACGTCCTTATCTCATTCGTTTTTATTTTAAACAGATGGTGTAATTCTACATGTTTCAACAGAAGTCGATTCACTTTCACCATTCACCTCACAACATTCACTCTCTCTATCAAAGGCAAATTCACCATTCACCATAACCAAATTGATTTCTAACCAACGTTAGCTATGGAGTTAAATCCAGGACCATCCGATCCTTTTATTCTTTGGGACCAAGACAAACATGTTTCGAATGATGTTTGGAACCGACGAGAATGGGGCAAGATCGAGACAATACAATACACATCAACCATCGACAAATGGGTCTTGAACGACCAACGTCGTCATTGGGTTTGTGTTGTCAGTTTCGGTACTTTTACAATCCCTCGTGTTTTCACAAATATAGATGATTGTTTAATTTTGGAGTTGGTTAAGCATTGGACACCGACGAAGAACTCGTTTCATTTCACGATTGGGGAGGCAACCGTAACCTTAGAGGATGTAGGTTTTATACTTGGTTTGCCGGTCATGGATAAACCGGTTATGGTACCGTCATTTTGGGACAAAGGCATTATGCACGGACGATTTTTGGGAACAATTTCGATCCCAAATGTTACAAGGGCAAATTGATTAAGTTTTCTTGGTTATTCAACACATTCGGGCGTTAAGGTCCGCCCGAAGATGCATCGGAAGAGGTTATTTGGTTGTTTACTCGGGCTTTTTCTTGTTCATCGTTGGTGTGGTCTTGTTCCCGATGACGAACAAGAATGTTGTTCATCCTCATTATCTCAAGTTTTTTTAGAACCCGACGACGATTCATGAGTATGCTTGGGGTGCTGCGGTGTTGTCGCACACCTATAGGGGTTTGTATAGGTCGTCGCAGGCCGAGACGAAGAACATTGTTGTTTGCTGCACATTGTTGCAGGTAAATTTTGGTTTATTATTGTTTAATTTATTCCCTAAATGAATATTGTCCGTTGTATACTTTTTCTATTAGCTTGAATTGATCAGTTATTGAATATTTGAAGTATTAGGGTTATGAGCGATCCTTTATTGGTCGTCCGGAGACCTTCCCTAAGTCGAGGAGGGTGTTCCCGAGAGGCATGGCTTGGAGAATGTTGACGAGGCCGGGAGAGAGAGGGGATCCTCATCACAATGCCGTCTTCTATCGTGGGGAATTCAACCGGATGGCATCGAATGAGTTTCAGTGACATCCCTATAGACGGTTCGACCGTAAGCTGGAGTAAGACATCCGACTCTTCGAGTATGTGTGTGAGCAGGACACCCTTCCCCCCCCCTCCCCCCTCCTTCATTCATCTCGATAAGGTGGAGTGTCAGATGACCGATAGGGTTATGAGACAGTTCAGTTGTCTTCAAGGGATACCTAATCACATTTCGGCATTGTTGTCGAAAGTTGAGAAGAATATGTTAATTTCATCACGTATTATTGGGAAGGAAAAGGAAAGACCGTGAGCAACAACGGGGAGAGGATGCACGAGGCGAGGATCTTTGGACCGATGATGCACATGACCTACATTTGCAGATTGTGGAGATTTCAACTCAGAGCCAGCTCACGACCGAGATCCATATGATCGAGGTTCCCTTGCATGGACATGATTGGGGACATGGAGCCAAACGGGCCCACACAGAGCAGGTTCCCATGGAGCCGACTACGATCGAGCCAGCTCTCACCGAGCCATCACATCCGAGGCGAGGTCCGAAGGGATGCGCAAAGAAACCTATGTGTGAAAAGAAGATAAGCATATTTTTTGATAAATGGGCTGAAGGGGCGGACCGCGGAACGGATTCTACGACCTCACGAGGTTTTCCGTTCCCTCCAACCCGAGACATGGTTGTTCAATACGGTGATCGACGCCTATTCTTTTCTCTTGATCACAAGGCCGTCAACGAGGGATCCCTTTGCATGTGTCTTTCCCGTGCATTTTTATTCCTCCAATAAAAAAGATTACGGAGCTTGGTTGAAGAAGAGAAACAAGAAGAAGCTTCTAGAGGTCAAGGAGACGAGGCCTTGGCTCTTTTTCCATTATAATGGGCAAGGGTCTCTCACGAAGAGGAAGGTCATTTTCATGCCCACACATATATCGGGCAACCATTTTGTGTTGTTCATCTTCAACGTGGAGCATTGGAAGGTCATACTTACGGATTCCCTAAATAGGAACACGCCCTATATGCCTCTTTCCTAACAATATCGCATGGAGATTCCGTTTTTTATAAGCAATTTTCACACATCCTTATCTTTGTGAATTCTTAACTTCAATTTTTCAAACCATATTGTTGTTCTAACTCGTTTTCATAATGCAGACGAGATATCTCCCGCATTTGCTTCAATCCTACTCCCCGGGCAAAACCATCCCGAACAATGATGCGAAATTTCATTCTTTCAACAATCGTCCGCAACAGCCAAATCATAACGAATGTGGAGTGTTTGTTTGGAAGTTCATAGACAACATATTGCGAGGCATACCACTCGACAATCCGGATGAACAATAGAAGGATGAAATCGCTCTCACATTTCGTTTTTAGCATAGCTTGGGACTTATTAAAATATAGAGTTCGGCCTTGATCATTGATGTATTTGTAAAAGCTCTAACATTTCTTGTTGGTTTTTAGTTTCAAATCTTTTAATGAATTGAATACGAATTGGTTTATTGATTGATGTATCCGTTTGTGGAAGTTTTGAATGGATATTGATGTATTTTTATGGTGTTTTGGTGATCAAATGAAACACTTGTATATGTACTTCAGGGATTCTGGCATAATAAGATTGACTTGTTTTCTTCTTCTTCCTCTTTTTCTCTTTTCTTTTCTTTTTTTTTTCTTTTTTTTGCGCTCTTCATAATCGAGTCTGTTAGAAATGGATGCCTTATTTCTGAAACAACGTCAGTTCGTTTCTCTTTTAAACGGACTATGGAGAGTGGAAAAAAAATCCCAAACACCGAACTTTCTATATAATCCGTTTCTTTTTTACACGGGCTATGGAGAGTGAAAAAAAAAAAAAACTAAGTCCCAAACACCAAACTTTTTATATAATCCGTTTCTTTTTCACACAGACTATGGAGAGTGAAAAAAAAAACTAAGTCCCAAACACCAAACTTTCTATATAATCCGTTTCTTTTTTACACGCACTAGGGAGAGTGAAAAAAAAAAAAAAACTAAGTCTCAAACACCAAACTTTCTGTATAATCCATCTCTTTTTTACACAGACCATGGAGAGTGAAAAAAAAAAGTCCAAAACAACCATTTCTGCATAATCCGTATCTTTTACAAACGGACGCTCTCAAATTTAAGATTTTCTCTTTTTTCTTTTCCATAATACGTTTCTTTTGTAATCGAACAATTTAATTAAAAAAGGAACATTCAATTGTAATTCAGGCATATAATTGTAATTTTTCGTCCGTGTTTATTTAAAATGGGTGGTCGCGTAAAATAAAAACGGATGGTTAAGTTGTGTTTAAAAATCATGCCGTCCGTTATTCCACGTGGACGGCTGCCATTGATTTTGTCAGAGTTGGCTGGGTTATGTTGTTCAGCCAGCATTCGTCCATTATCATCATCCTATATATATATATATATGTGTGTGTATATATGTGTATATATATGTATATATGTGTATATATATGTGTATATATATGTGTATATATGTTCGTATAAATGTGTATATATGTGTATATATGTGTGTGTGTGTATATATATATATATGTGTGTGTGTGTGTGTGTGGAAAAAACGGATATATGTTATGACATACCTAACCTTAGGTGTGTCTAATATAAATCAAGATATGGGCCTCACTTTATGATAGTGAACCTATTAATTATTAGGTTCTCATCTCAAGATATATATCCTTTTCATGTTTTAATCTCAACCCTTGATATTAGGCACACCTAAGCTTAGATGTGTCATGACATATATCCGTCAAACCCTGTATATATATATATATATATATATATACATGTATTGTAAATCTTATTATGAATGAATCTCATCTTCTCTTGTTTCACAAACATTCCAGGTAAAGAAATTACCATGACAAACTGAAAAAGATTGCATGCATGAGAGCAAGGAAGAAGTCATACTATCATTGGAAAAATCTCTTTCATGACCATTTCCTTGATGAGCATCAAGATCAATAACCAACACCCTGTAATTCCCACACGATGACAAAACACCATGCTTAATATATCAGCAATATTACTATTAGTTACAAGTACACAAAGTTGATGTCAATCACAGCAGAAACTCATTACCTTGATACGTTCAGTCGAACGAATGCAAAATGTATGCAGAGAGAGATATCAGCATACATACAAAAACCGCCCCCATTTTCCGCTGAACAATGATGAAATCCCCCACCTACATTTATGGCCCATCCTCGCTCTTTGGCCAGCTTAGCAGCCAATATAGTACCACCAACCTGCACCACACTGTAGTCAACAAACATGAATAACTCAGACACGACATTTAAGTAAAAGGAAGTAAAGATCACCTGCTTCCTGAAGGGATTAAGGACTTTCTTCTCTACAATACAAATGGGTAAGATTGCAACGGGTGGAACCTATACACACAATTGTTAATTTGTTAACCTTGTCAAGCTCTACACAACGAAGTTCTTCAGACAGAGGAAAAAGGTTGGGAAAAGGTAAACAGTAAACACAGAACTTGATTTCGGCTAAGGTAAAGCATCCATGACCTTGCACTACAAGTCTACAACAAAGTTAATTTTGCAACTAACACTACAAGAGTTAAAACGTAGAATTTACCAGTCATATAGGATATAGCTCAACTTGACTCAGATGCGGTAAGGAGGATACACTTGAACTGGAACAATGAAGGATTCATGTCATTCAAGGTCCATTTAAGACAGGGAAGAGAATGCTTATGACCCATAAGTAAATTACAAAGATGATCAGAGAACTTTTCTAAAGCTTTTCAATAACACAGCAAAGACTTTGAATGGGGAATACAAGGACTTATAGCAGTTGAAGATATGGTTACAAAGTACTTTTGATCATGAAGTTACAACAAGAAGATTCTTTTAATTATCTAGATTTGATGCTAAAAAAAGACAGGGAAACTATGAAGATTGAAAATGTAGCCCAACTAAGCAAAGGCAGTTGTTGGAGACTTGGAGTGGAAGAATGGCACTGTTTGCTAACACTGTCAGTTCATGTGACAATGTGAAGCTTATGAGAAAGGAAAACCACCTATCTAATATTGAATAGTATGAAGCGAGGGGCTGTTCTCTGACTACTTCAATAATAATCATGTGACGAGGAAGACAATTTGGTGTGGATGTGTGTGAAAATTATAGAGACGGGATGAGATAAAATTAAAGTGGTACAAACATGAGATGATGAGAAGTGAAGACATCCTACCCAAAATCCCCCCTAAGAGAAGTAATAAAATGTGAATAATGGAAGAGATGCAAAAAGGATTGTTAGACCATTCACGCAGTTTCCCCATCCTTATCCCTACAACACAGTGCTACAATTATACGGTTTGGGGAATCAATTTCAACTCCATGCACCCAACAGATTCCCATAAAAGTCCCCAAAAATTAAAAAATGCAACAAAAAAAAAGTAAATAAATAAACGAAAAACCAAAATCTATCTTTGGGTAAGCATGAATTGAAACCAAAACAAATTGGACATTTCAAAAAATGAGAATTTTACTCAAATCTACTTACTAAATACAAATCAGATGACTTGAACCTACTTGCAATTTTCAAGATTTAGAGTGATATTTTCATTGATTTCGTAACCCTAAATACCCAAATTGCATGCAAGTTGGTTGACACCAAATTCCTGCTTCCACCAAGTTGCAACAGTATCAAACTGGAATCCCTTAATCTTATAACTAAACAAAAGAATCTGAAGGAGAACCAATGGAGACTGCATTGTTTATTTTTGGTAGAAATGGAGTCTGCATTGTTGTTCACGAAAAAAAAAATTGTGGTTGAGAGAAAGGGAGACTTTGCAGGAGAAAGGAAGAGTAAGTGAGGAGCTGAGGTAGAGGAAAGACCCACAATTAGATGACGTGGCAGGAGAAAAGAGGTATAGGGACAGCATTTTGCATTCCCTGATTGTAGAGAATACAAATGAGTTTGGGGACTGAAATAAAGATAAAGGTGAGGATAGGGAGCCCATTGGGCGGATTTTTTCACAATATTCTTTAAATATGGAGATGGGGAAAGGGATAGGGATGCTGCTGTGAGTGCTCTTAGGAGCTATCCTGACATACCATGCCTCCGAAAATGGAGGACATGTCCAAACACATACGACATTGATGTGGCTATATCCAAATATCAACCCCGAATAGAGTGATAAAGTCTTGGTTTGTTTCGTTTTGTACGAAGTATGGGGTTCAATTTTCAAAGTCTCAACTAGTGGAGATTTTGAAAGAACACAACGGATAGATAGACTATACTAGTAGGCACTCAGAGCAACAACATTGAATAAACACGATGCCCAGGAGGCACGAACCTCCAAGCTCAAGTTCAAGTCATTTCAGACATTCAGGAAGCATTGCAAACAGGAGAGATGATACCTCCATAATAGTCGCAACATTCACACTGTTCTTAAGACTAGTCAAGTATTTCGGTGTATGAACCTGCAGACCACCAAGATGTAACTAAAAATTAGCACATGCAATCTCATAATCCAAGAAATTAAGCACCTACTCATATTTCTATTTTGGCAACTTTAAGGCAAAGGTTTTGGAAATGCAGTCACAGTAGATCATTATCCAGAACTATTATTTTTCCGTATCAGATCCTGGAGCTATGTTGAATAACTGTGTGATTACACACTTACGTACAAATGATTCAGACACATACATCTTACTCTAAGTTTCTCAATTCCCCAAAGGAAAAGGAACATAAGGCTTAAAATAAGTGTAATCACCACTAAGAGGTCGTCTGTTGAAGCTTCCACAGGCTCAACTAGATGTTTTTTGTCCAGCAGTTTTGCTGAGATAAGGAATTGGCATATGCGCCCCCATTTTGAAGAATCAAAAGGGTGCCTGAAATTATTAGCTTCAATGACAAAATAAATCTGAGATGGATAGCTCCAATGTAAACATTTACAAGATAGTAACAAGTGGAGAAATCCAAGTCCTCCTCATCTCTTGACAGTCATTTGAAAAGATGAAGGGCGTTTTCCACTATAGCCATTATTCAATCAGTATTTTCAACAAAAAGGAAAAAAGAACAAAATAAATCACAACATGAAGCATGGAATGGATGTAAATGACATGAAATACCAAAATTTAGCATGCCAGCTCATATCCAATGATAATGATTAAAACATAGTGGAGAAAAGTGATAGGTGATGCTAGTTAAATATAAGATGTCATGACTTCAAATTATTAGAACTAGTTGGTCCGTATCCCTTGATATATCTCTTCATCATGACTTCTATTTTGACCATCGAAATTTAACACACAACATGAACTTCCATACATCATGATTCAATTCTATCAAACATTTTAAAGAATCTAACTTAATGAAAGAATTAAAATCACTTTTCAGGTTCCAAATCCGCAAGCTAACTAGATTATCTACTGCTCCATTTCAATGGCACAAAAGGAATCTAATTTTTGTCTAAAACAACGATGGGAAAACATACTATGACTGTGTGGTAATCCAAACTACTAGAATATAGCAAAGAGCTAGAGTCCAGACATCAAGCTACAAATCTATAAAAAAAAATGGTGGAAAAAAAAATCTAAAAAATTGGGTAGGTCTTATCTGGCTGGGTTGGAAATGAGTGCTTACTGATGTTTATGACTTTTAGTCGAAAAGTCCTAAGCACTATGGAACAGAAATGTTCTGAACTTTTGCCCAAACTCGCTTACCAACAATAAGTTATAGGTTATAAGATAAATAAGAAAAGTAGGGCTAACTCCAGAATAAAAATGACTAATTACAGAACAATTTTTCTTTTTTGGTAAGTTTATTTTTCACTCTAAAACATGGATATTCTGGAATTAGTCTTTTTTTTCCCTGGATTTAGTCATTCCCAATTAAAAATTGCTTTACTGCTTATCATATTAACATTTAAATTGTTTATAAGCACCTTAAAGGCACTTTTTTTCAAACAATTATATGCATTTGTAAGTCATTTTGACCATCTTATAAGCCCAAACAAAGCACAGTATCAAAACATAAAAACCCCCAAAAAGGACTAGAAGGACTCACAATTTCTCTATCCCAAGAAACGCAATATCATACCCCGCCGAATAAATAATCGGAACCTACAAAACAAAAACCTCCCCGTCAGACTTCAACTTCCTCGAACACATAAACCAACCACAAATTCCCAAACACAAAAAGGCATAACTTAGATTGATTAATCGCCGCAATTACCTTATGAGGAGCAACATCGAAGTAAAGTTTACTGGACATAATACGATCACGCCGCAGCGTTTCACCGGTGGACGACGACGAGGCGGCGGCAGCGGCGGAGTGGGAGAGGTGTTGCGGTGGCGTTGACATGATTCGACCGTGACGACGGAGAAGGTGAGGGAACGGGAAAGGAAGAGAAGAGTGATATCGTATGATGATGAGTTGTCAGAGTTGATGTTGGGAAGTGTTGGACCCTCGATAACTTGACCCTGTCACAGAAAGGAAGATGGCGAAGGAGGAAGAGTTCGAAGGGAAGCCGAAAATGAGTAGGCAGTGGGGGGATGGACACGGCAAATGATTTGACTGCATCCGTCTCTTGATCTCTTCACGAAGCACTGCTTGTTTTACAACACTTCTAAATGGATTATAAAAAATTGATTTATTATTAAAAAAATAAATTGACTAATTGCAAATTGTCAATGCATCATTTTTTTAAAATATATATTTATCAATAAATCATACCTAAATTATATTTTAAAAAAATATTAAATTGAGATAACATTTTTAATTCAAGTTTTTTTACACTTTATTTCCTGTTGTACAAATTACAGTATATAGATAACAAATTACAGTATATATATATATATGACATATAGTACACACTAATTAAAATATAATATACGAGGAAATAAAACATAAATGAAACTCAAATAGGAAGTAAAAAATAAATTCCCCCAAAAAAATCAAAATGTCGGACGACGTACGACAGAAATGGAATAAAATGACGTCAAGCCTACTCAACATATAAGCAATCTAATTTCGATTTATATTATTATTCATTTATTGTTTAATTTTCATTATTTAGTTGTCTCTGATGTCATAACAAAGCAAATATAATTACATGAATAATGTTTGTTACAAGGGCTGATTGTAACAGAGCGACTGTTGTGTATTAAACAGAGTGCCTTTGTCACAATCAAAACATAGCGCCTTATGTAACATAAACAGAGCGCGTGTTTCAACAAAACAAAACGACAATGTTAGACATCAAATATCTTTCAAAGATGACATAAATGATTTCCTAGTTGATACAATACTCTAACCATTGTTACATTATAGGCACTTGATCATTGTTACGAGAGATCCAGTTAGAGGTCCTGCATATGCCAATATGGACGACATAAAGCGAGTGACTAATGATATTGCTTTATCTAATTTCCCTATCAATGCATATGTGACGTTGATGTTACAAGAGGCAAAATATAAAGGTCAAGTAGTCGTGTACAGTATAGACTGTTGGGTAAGTGAAAAACTCTGTGATATGTTTGATTTCATATACATATCAAATCTGGAATCTCATCTCTTTTTCTACATATAATGCAGCAAATGATTTTAAAACCAAAACAAATTATCGACAAATGGATAAAAGAATATATGTTTGTGAGAAGAATATGTCGATGGCACCTGCTCCCAATTAACATCACAGGAGGTGCGCCTAAGGGTTTAACAGCGTTCCATTGGACACTATTGGCATTTGACAGCGAGAACAACAAGTGGATACATCACAATTCAAAAAGACAAAAAGCGGGGTATGCAAGGGATGCCCAGCTACTTGTAAGATCCCAATCAGTTAAATTTTGTTTCTCGCATATTATGTTAATAGTTTCATTCAAGCATAAAAAAGTTGTAATATATGATGTTAAACATGTAGGCGAATTATGTTCAATGATTTCTCAATGAGATCGTGAGAGAAAACGGTACACAACAGACTGGACACGAGAAAGTAATCATCAACGAGAAAGTAATACGCCATCTCAAAAAAACCTGGGCTGCGACATCTACGTATGTCATTGGATGGAATTGATTGCAAATGGAGCAGAAATACCGAACTCATCAACGTTGGAAGAAATCCGTCATTATAGGGCCAAGATGGTGTCGACTTTAATAGAGAAATTTGATTTATCTCAAGAATGATGTATCAAACTTAAATGCCCATATGCTCTTTTATCATACAATGTCTTGTATTCAAATTTGAGAGATACTTTTCTTTGTGCATCGCATAATGTTAATCATGATTATTTCCATAATGTTTTTGTGTGAAAAATATGTCTGTTTAATGTTTTAGTGTTTCATAACTGTTTTGAAACAGGGGCTCTGTTTCAAATTACAAAGGCGCTCTGTTTAAATAAGCAGAGCACCAAGTCAATTAGAAACAGAGCACCTGATGTCTAGAAAATAATTCTCCAAGTTATTTAAAAAATAAAACAGCGAAACAAATAAAAAAAACATATTTGACATATAATAAAATTTAAAACAAGATTGGTTACATTTATATAAACGGGAATAACGTGGAACAAAGAAACGAAACAACACAAAATCACCATATCGCCTCTCAACATGTCTTCCTGTTGTGGTGACCAAACTTGTTGTACCTACTACATTTAATAGCCCTTGTCTTCTCGCCACTCGATAAAATACGACGTTTTTTCGGCCTGTCCGGTTGCCTACCTGCAGTGGGTGGAGTGATTTCAATATCTATAGTTGTTGCATTTTGATCGATAATAGATGAAGGAACAAAGTATATGACAGCCTTGTAGCTCTTCTTGTAACTTTCAACAAAGAAATAAGGATCGATCATGCTACTTAACGGCAAGAAAAACTTCCCAATCACACACGCCACATGCAAACAGGGAAAGTCGTTTGTTTGCCACATATGACATGAACAAATCCTTTCTCTCACATTAACTGAAGCTGTAGTTATGGACATCACCTCAAAAAGCAGCTCCAATGATTTTTTGACAGCATAAGTACGATAATTCTCGAATAAGTCATTCAGGGTGTCAAGCATCCTAGGACATAACACGTCATTCCATTCTTCAGCATCTTTCCTACGATTGTTGAACCACTCCATCAACTTAACGCGGATCTGATCCACCAACTGAGTGATCGATAACCCAAAAGCCAAGCATTGAACGATTCTGTAGTATTCGTCGTCATCTCCCCATAACGATACCCAACAGCAAAACTAATAGCCCATCTCCGGCTAGTTTAACATTAGAGTTTTCAAAAATTCTCCGGCTAGTTTGCCTCCTTTTTTCTGAAACTCTTCCATCTCCTTATAAAAATCAGTGATCGTTAGGACATATGCACATCTCTTGAAGAACCCAACGATATAGTCCTTGTATGACGCCGGCATATTAGTACCTCTGTATCTTGCCTTAAGATTATCCTTGAGATGACGAAGACAAAAGGAAAATGGATGATCCGTAAAGACTTCAGGAAATGCTTGTAAAAGACCCAAATTATGATCTGATACAAAATTGATCTTTTGATCAACAGGAATAACTTATCGAAGCTCTGAAAGGAACCAACGTCAACTAGAATACGTCTTCTTATCAACCACAACAAATCTCAAAGGAAAAAGTCCTTTTTTTATTATTAAAAAACAAAACAAAAACAGTCAAAAAGAGAAAAATACATAAACAGAGTGCTTGTTTTAAACAAACAGAGCGCATGTATTAAAATTATAAAATCAATAATTTTTTCCAAGGAAAAGCATACCCCTATTAGCATCCTTTCCCGTTGCTCCTAATATGACACCATTGAAATCACCCTTCAGGAATGTGTCGTTGAGAAAAAACAACGGTCTATAATGATCGAATCCAATGATCGAAGCATTGAAAGAAACAAAGAGTCTGAAAAAATGATTTGTACTGTCATCAACATCCAGCATAATACGATTTCCAGGATTAGTTCTTGCCAAAATTTCAACATATGGCTTCAGTTTTGCAAACGACTCGATACAATCTCCACCAACGATCGTCTTTACCTTCTGAAGGACTCTCCATGATTTCTTATATGATAAATTCAATACATAATTGGATTGTAAATGATTTCTAACCTGGTTGCTGCCAACATGAGGATCACGACGTACCATTTCTGTAATAACCTCGACAATCCATTCTTATTTTATATTCTTCAAGATCGCTCTCGAAAAAACAATTGTCCGAACGTGTGAGTATTATTCAGCTTCCTGATATAAAAACATGTATTGTATGCACACAGTGAAGCCTTAACGACAAATCAAGGATTCAGATTAAAAGACTATCTTTTAATCTTAACTATTAATTTTTCAACGCTTAATTTTAACAATTTATTTTCACTAGACACACCTGTATCATGACATGTGTCAAAGTTGGTCCAAATGATATAAGCCTAGATTAACTATAACCTTTGTATTATTACAAATTTGTTTTTTCATAGAAAACTCAGATTTTACATGTGTCTATGAATTTGCCAAGAAGTAGTTGCAGCAGGCCAGCAGCCACTACGCTACCCTTTGCAGCGTACATATATTTCTCCAATGATTATATTTTTCATTCCTCTTTATAATATATCGAAATCCAACCTCAGTTGCATATAGCGCAAGAGATTTCCTAAAATGTTACACACCACCATGGAAAACTTGACCTACATTCTGAATAAGATTAGACCAGTGCGAAGAACACAATGTTTGTTGCATATTGCTCGACGTATCGCCTTCCAATCGAAGCAATGATTCAGGCACAATATTGTCAGGAAAAACATCATTGAATACATCCTGATCAACAAAATATTATGTACCAATAGCAAAGGATTCCAACAAATAAGATTCAATATGGCGCTCTGTTTCAGATAACTGACGCTCTATTGGATTCAACGAAGTATAGTAATTGTTCTGTCGCTCTGTTTCATACAACTGTCGCTCTATTAGAAAAGAGATTACAACCATTAATCTCTAATACATTGCTCTTACACTCGACAATTACATTAATTGTGTCTAAACTAAGACATTTCGACACATCAAACAATGTCGTGAAGTCCTCCTGATCCCTCAATAAGCATTGCTCATGTTGGGGGATCGAAAAAAACAAATTCAATTCATGTCCGGATTCAATTTGGAATCGATCTCGTATCTTATCAACAAAACCTTCAAAACCAAAATTTGAATCACAAACAAACGATCTCGAAATCACACCAAACCTACAAATCAAAATCGCCTTGTTCTCCATCAAAAAATACGATCCGATGATGATGCCAACACCAATGCAATCGAAACCTTAAATGATAAAAATGATGAGAATTGATGAGGATGATTGTGAGAATGGATCCGCATAATGTTACAAAGACAAAGAAGAAAATAGCGATGTCGGTTATGAAAAACACAACGCGGCGCGATTTTGGTGAAATCTGAAAAGTTATATGTTTTTGGAAATAAAATCACTTGTGTACGTTTTTGTGAAAATTGTTCAAAAACTGTATATTTGGGTCATTTTTCATAATTTTTATCAAGCATTATTTATTTCCAGCAAGTTATTGTTGATTTGATCATGATGCTTGATTCGATTCATGTTCAGTATGTGTTTACATTTGTCATGAGTGAGTAACTGTCGTAGTAGGAAACTATTAATGGATTTTAAGTGCAAGGGATCATGAGATGTTAGATCCATAAACTTTTAGAGTTTTTATTATTGATCGATACATAATGTTTTATATCATGATTTGCGTTATGTTTTCATGTTAGCTTGATCACCCAAATATTATCATGACTTAATCTAGCTAATAATAGCGCTCGTTAATTATATAAAGTAACTATATCAAGATTTCAGGGCTTGCCTATGAACAAGTTAGGATCTATTGCCTAAAAATTGGCATGTCAGCTCTTGGCTATTGATTTATGATTGACATACTCATCTATGTCAAGTCAATAATGTAGTTAATGTTATATATAGGAGAGACCCTATTATCAGAACCAACCATTTCAATAGAACAAATCATCTTAAATATACATCCATGATTGATTTCTAAGCTTAGATGAAGTTAAGACGGTTCCTACGATTGTTTCCAACAGTAAAAACCATACTTAATTTTCTTAGCATTTTAGTTAGTTAATTAGTTATTTTAATTAATTTTTAATTCAATCAACCCCCAACTTTAATTTTCTTAAAATTAACAAAGGTCATCGTGCTCATTATAATTTCCTTTTAACAATCATTCTCGTGGGAGTGATCCTTACTTTCACTTCTATATTAGTTTATATTCGTTCAGACTGTTGGTGCTCATAAATTATAATTTGATGTATCTATGACAGTATGCACCGGTTATAGTGGGGACAAACCGGATCCCATGTTGTACAGGGTTTGGACAACACCGTGTTGTACTCAATGTGGGTCGTTGGATTTTACTTTTAATTTTACGGTCTAAACTCACAAACAAACAAAGATAAACTAAAATATTTTATTTTTCTTTTCCTCCCTTTTTTACCTTTAAAACTTTCTTTAAGGGTGTGTTTGTTTTAAGGATATGATTAGGGAGGATAATTAGTTCTTGAAATAATAGTCCGGGATTAGTTGTCCCGGGATTATTTACTATCTAGTGCTTGTTTTGGGTGCGATTAATAGTGGTTACCCCCCTTCCCACTAATTAGCCCCCCATATGGGGGATTAATTTAGTTAGGGGAACTATTTATCATCTCACAAAAATCTCTAAAGTCCCAAACAAACATGGGATAAGAAGTTAAATGGGATAATTAGTCCTATCTTCGTCATTTGATCCTCAAAACAAATATGGAGTTGGATCCTCTGTTGTGAAGATCCCAACAGTACAAAATGCTGTTTGTTGTGTGTTATTATTTTATTTTTATTTCTTGCACTTAAAAAATTTGAAAAAAAATTAAAACCCTATTATGAAAATATCAATCCTGAAAAAATAAATTCTAACAAAATTTAATAAAATAACCTCATAAAAAATTATATCCATAAAAAACTTTATCAAAAATCAAAACACAATCCCTAAACCAACCTTAATCGTTGGATTGAAAATCCAACAACTCAGAACCTCAAATGCACACAACAGCCCCCATATACAACTACTGGGAATCCAAATCCAACAAAACACCCAAATGCTCTTAGAGCACTCCCAACAGCATCCTCATCCCCTCCATCCATATTTAAATGTTTTTGACAAAAAAGTCTATCCAATAGTCTCCCTATCCTTATCCTTAACTGTATTTCATCCCCTTAATTCATTTTTACTCCTTACAACCGGGGAACGCAAAAGACGGTCCGTATATCTTTTTATAGAAATGTGTAGTCCCTCTAAATGTATAGAAATTGATGAACAAAACTTAGAAGTATTAGCCACGATGTTGTTAGTGTGCTTAGGTTGGAAATTAGTTAGGTATCGGTAGTCTACATCAGATGTTGGAGAGCAGACGACCACAGATAAAGAACATTATGGGGCCACCAGATGCAGACTACTACAGAGAAATTCCGCTAAGCAGTTAAGACATGCATGGATAACCAAAAGACCTACAAATGTTTCATGATCTAGGATTAATCTTACAGACAAGGACCAACACAGCAATGCATGGATTGCATCAGATCTGGGTACAAACAAGGTTACACCAGTGACTGAGAGCAGACGAAGTCTCAACGGTACTGAGTTGCAGCAGACTGGAGTGCAGCAGATATGATTGTTTTAGTTGGGGCAGAAGTATGAGGATTAATCACATCGAAGATTTGAAGTTCAGAGTGACAGTACGAGGATCAGAAAAAGGTGAGCTGACAACATCAGTAAAGGATCACATGTGACAAGGTGTCACCATCAGATCAAGTACACAGTCATGGGTTCATTTCCTCAGCCTATAGAAGGGGATCAAAGAGCTCAAGGAACAGTGTTGTTAAACAAGATATTGAACGCACAAATGTGTAAAACTAATCCGAATCCTGTTCTTCTTCAAGTGAGATGAATTGAAAAAGAACAGGAAGAAGAGGGTTCATTAGTCTGCACTGAAGAAAAGAAGGTGCAGCAGAGTCCAGTGAAGGATCTGTGTAAAAGATCTAGGTTCTTCACCTTTGACAAGTTAGGTAGCTTGTAAAGGGGTTGTCATGTAAGCCAAAAAAATAAAATAAAAAAATAATGATAAAAACAAAAAAATAAAGAAAACAGTGAACTCACCTCTTGGATTGATTAAACTGGTCACCAAGGAAAGATTGGACTAAGCTCTCGACTATCAGTTGATATCGAGTGTCTGAACCAGTATAAATCCTGTGTTCTTTATTTGCCTTTCATTGTTTTGAGTTATTAGAACTGTTAGGAATCAATAGCAACATTAGACAGAGACAAACTCTCAAAGTTTAAGTCTCTACTGCAGACCATCTCAGTAGTCTGCAACGAACATCAGTGTATTGAAATCCATCATTCCGCTGTATTACACTGAAAAATTTAAAACAATCCATTCATTGCCTCCCCCCTATAGGTTGTACCTTGGATCTTACAATTGGTATCAGAGCCTAACTTTCCAGACCTAATAGTTTTGAAAAGAAAAGGTCATTTGTTTTGATTTATTTCTGCAAAGAAGTCAGTAACAGTTTATTTTGTGAAGAAAATATGCCTCCTCCAAAGCTACCCAAATGCCTCAACAGTACCAGCATGCTCATTTGACAAATTCAATCACTGGAAGCTAAGAATGCTTGCACATCTGGATTCAATAGATGAAAGAATGCATGACATCATTATAGATGGACCATACATGCCAAAGATACCAGATCCAGTTTATACATCCAGTGAAGTGGACATGCCCAAATCCCTCTAGACAAAAGAGGACTGGGATCTAGTGCTGGTGAACAGAAGGATAAGAAATCAAATATTCAAAACTCTTGATGATGATATGTTTGAAATAGTGGTTCATACAACCACTGTAAAGGAAGCATGGGACGCTCTACTGCTCAGGAATGAAGGAACAAATGAAATCAGAAAAAACAAGAAGGATGTCCTGATGTAGTAGTACGATTGGATCTCAATGAGATCATATTAAAATTTGACCAGCTTCTATGAGAGGTTCAATGTACTCATCAACAATCTCAAGACTTTAGGAAAGACTTTTGACAACAAGGAAGTCAACTTGAAATTCATGAGATCACTTGGTAAGATCTGGGGAACAAAGTTCACAGCAATAAGTGAGTCTAGAGATCTTGTCAAGATGTCCTTGGCACAGTTATATGGTGTGCTACATACCTACAACCTAGAAGTTGAGTAGAAGAGACAAATTGATGGACGTAGGAAGAAAACTCTAGCCTCAAAGCCCAGGAAAAAATTCTGAGATCCATGGTAAAAGAGAAAACCAGTGACACCTCGCGTGTAAGTGAACAAGCAATGTCAGAAGAACTTGCACTGATGGACAAGAAGTTCATAAAATTGTTCAAGAAGAAAAATCTCAAGAAGAATTTCTCAACCAAGGCCAAAGAAGTAGAGAAGGAGGTCTGCTATAATTGTGGAAAGCCAAGATACTTTCCTGCACAATGTAGATGACCTACACAGGAATCGTCTACACTGAGGAACAAAAAGGAATATGACAAAGGAAACTCTGGCAGAAAAGAAAAAGACGGCCTATGCTGCTAAAACCTGAAGTGAGATAGACTCAGATGATGAAGAGACATTCTCTAATGCTTAGCTCTGTCTCATGGCAAGGAATGAAGAAAAACAACAGGTATTTGATTTCTCTAACTCAGATGCTACCTTAAAGGAATTGAAGGAGGCACTTTAAGAAACCTCTGAAAGCTTTATTACCCTCTCAAGGGAACATAAAAAGAATCTCGAGCTGATTGTAAATCTCAAAGAGAATTACAATCTAGCATCTGAAGAGATTGACTGCATAACAGGTGACTTAGCAGTGGCTCAAGATAAGCTAAAAAAATCAGACGAGAAGGTAAAGCTTCTCACAGCAGTAATAGAAACACTTACAATAAGAAATGCTGAGCTTCAAGCTCAGGTAGATACATGGAATGGAAAGATCTTGAACTTACAAAAGATGCTAAACATGGGTCATTCCTCACATGATAAGACAAGATTAGGCTATAAAGACTGGTTGGATGATCATTCACACTCAAAAGTGATTGATAATGTCACAATCAGTCAGAAAGAGGTAAAGTAGACTTCTGTAAAAGTCTTGCAGAAGGGTAAAACCTCTACTGAACAAGGAGAGCAGAAGAGTAAGGCCTCTACTGCTCAAACCCAAAGGGTTAAATCCTTGAGCAAAGTATCAGTACAAACTAGTGCAGAACACCACAAGGTGTAAAAGGTCTGGAATCATAAAATTGAAACCAGCAAAAGGCAATACAAACCCCAGTATGCACCAAACTACTCAGTATGAAACAATACCTTCAATAGTGCATGGAGAAAATCACATCTGAAGGCCGTCTGCACATGCATAATGCAGCATAAGAGGTGGAGAAACACTAGCAGACCACCTAGGACAATAAGACCAAGGGTCTATTGTTATACCTGTGGTAAACCTGGCCACAAGTCATTCGAATGTTGGACTCCACACAAGAAAATAGTTCAAGTGTGGATGCCCAATATTAACAAGTAAGGGCCCATGCGAGTAGGTACCATGTATAAGCTTTCAATGCTCTATTGCAGGAACAATAGGGTAGAACAATCAGAGAGTGCCTGTCTGTATGTTTCATATCAGAAATGAAACCAAAGACAACAAATGAACTTTTAAGTAATCCAAACTGGATTGATGCCAAATGAGTTTTAAAGAAACGAAGTATGATATCTAGTGCCAAGACCCAAGAATTATCCAATTGTTGGCTGCAAGTGGGTATTTAGAAACAAAACTAGAAAGAGCAA
This sequence comes from Drosera spatulata, assembly GCA_035668315.1. NCBI lineage: Eukaryota > Viridiplantae > Streptophyta > Magnoliopsida > Caryophyllales > Droseraceae > Drosera > Drosera spatulata. Next base: position 29,907 of record JAOVYX010003015.1, read on the forward strand.
CAACTAGAGAGTGCCTGTCTACATGCTTCATATCAGAAATGGAACCAAATACAACAAATGAAGCTTTAAGCGATCCCAAATGGATTGATGCCATGCAAGAAGTATTGGATGAGTTTCAAAGAAACGAAGTATGATATCTAGTGTCAAGACCCAAGAATTATCCAATTGTTGGTTGCAAGTGGGTGTTTAGAAACAAAACTGATGAAAATGGAACAGTCATCAGAAACAAAGCCAGGCTAGTGACAAAAGATTATTCACAAGAAGAAGGAATTGATTTTGATGAAACCTTTGTCCCTTTTGCAAGATTAGAAGTAATAAGAATGCTCCTTGCCTATGTTGCATACCAAGGATTCAAGGTCTATCAAATGGATGTGAAAAGTGCCTTTCTCAATGGAAAGCTACAAGAGGAGGTATATGTTGAACAGCCTCTTGGTTTTGAAAACTTTGAACATCCACATCATGTCTACAGGTTAGACAAGGCATTATATGATTTAAAACAAGCTCCAAGGACATGGTATGAAACTCTCTCAACTTTTCTATGTGAGAATAATTTTCAGAGGGGAAAAATAGATATACCACCCTATTTCTTAAAAAACATAACGAACATATTCTCCTAGTGCAAATCTATGTTGATGACATTATATTTGGCTGCACTAATAATAAACTATGTGAAAGGTTTGCTGCCTTAATGAAATCTAAATTTCAAATGAGTTTAATGGGAGAATTGAAATATTTTCTAGGACTTCAGGTACAACAGCTAGAAAATAGAATATTTATAAATCAAGCCAAGTACCTGAAGAAGACAGTCAAGAAATATGGATTAGAAAAAGCAAGCCACATGAAAACCCCCATGGGTGCAGTCATAAAAATTAATAAGGATGAAAGAGAAAAAGAAATAAGTCAAACAATGTATAGAGGAATAATAAACTCACTCTTATATCTTACTACAAGCAGACCAGATATCTAAGAATCCCATTACACTACAGTAAAGAGAATCCTGAGATATCTCAAAGGAACTCCAGATCTGGGTGTATGGTATCCTAGGAAATCAGATTTTGTACTAACAGGATATTCAGATGTAGACTTTGCAGGTTGTAGAGTTGACAGAAAAAGCACAAGTGGTTCATGTCAATTTCTTGGTGCAAGACTAATTTCGTGGTTCAGCAAGAAGCAGACCATAGTGTCAACCTCTACTGCAGAAGCATAATAAATGGCTGTAGAAAGCTGTGCTGCACAGGTCATAACTTGCAGACTACGGTATAATGATTTCTAAAACTCCAATATTTTGTGACAACACATCTGAAATGATAATTTCAGAAAATCCAGTTTTTCATGTCAGGATCAAGTATATTGATGTCAGATATCATTTTATCAGAGATCATGTGCAAAAAGGTCACATTAACTTAGAATATATTTCAACAGAAAAACAAATTGCAGACATTTTTATAAAGCCTCTTGATGAGAGCAAATTTATTCAATTCCAAGGTGAATTGGGTATGATTGATTTAAAGCAGTAAACTGACCAAAATGCTCTACTGCTCTACTGCACACGTGGAATGCAGACCAACATTATTTTTACCCTACTGTATTTCAATTTTTGAAAAGAAATAACGTTTAAAAACCGATTGCCTAAAAATCCGCAACAGTCAAAATCAGTGACTGAAACTGCGTAACGGCTAGCTACTAAATGACAACGGTAACTTTTTCAAAGAGTATAAATTTGAAAAAAATTTCAACTAAAAATACTTTTTTTGCTCTCTCACTCTCTAGCGTCCTACTGCAAACCCTAGTTTGCGAATTCTTGCAATTCACTTTCACGAACTCGAAAATTCTTTCAATTTCACTGAAAATGGCCAGCATCCGATCTAACACTCCTCTTAAGAGTGACAAATCTCAAGAGCAACGAAGCCCAACAAGAAAGGTTGAGTTGCAGACGGGAATGGTTCTTGATTTCAAGACATTGAAGAATGAATCAGATGAAGTGAAAGAAATATTCGAGCTGATTCAAGATGCAGGCCTCAAGCATTTCTGTGAGAAGACAGGCAGAATCTATGACGACAAAGTACTTGTCTTCATTGAGAAGTTCAAGGTTGCTGAGGATTTTCAAGGCATCACATACATATCCAACAAGAAAGTGAAGATAAGCATCACTCCAAAAGACTTCAAACAACTGTTTGGAGTTTCAAATGAAGGACCCAGAGACATCCCACCCTTTGTGGTGACTGATGGCAGACACGCAATGCTAAGAAAGATAGAAGGAAGGGATACGAACCCTGAAGAAATATCTATCCAAGGAACACAAGCTGCTTGCAGACGTTGTGAAGAAGGTGATTATGTCCAGGGAATTCTTCAAGGATCAGATCACCTCTGACCAACGAGAAATAATGTGTGCAATCCTCACCAAACACAAGCTCAATTGGGCCAAGTTGCTCATATATCAACTAGCAAAGGCAGTGAAGGCCAAAAAACCTTTATTTAGAAGAGTCATAAGCATCATTCTGAAAGAAAAACTCAAGCTATCTGACAAGGGAGGAAAACGATGGACTATGGTAAAGCAGATTGATGTTCAAAAGATTGGGAAGCAACCAATTGGCTTCTCAAAGAAACCTGCAGCAGTGCAGACTAAAGAAAAAGATGCAGACCAACCTACAAAGAAGGAGCCTGAAAAGGCTAAAGGACAGCTGATCAAAAAGGCACCAGAAACTAAACTAAAGTGGACAAGAGTTGCTAGGAAAAAAACTTGTTCTGCAGACCTCAGAGCAGGAAACAATATCCGAGCTCCCTGTTGCACAGCCTACAGAAATGGAGACAGAAGCACAGTCTACACCAATAGAAGAGCAGACTCAGACTAGTTCTCAAGAACTAATAATTTTAGCAGCAATTGAGGCATCATCCTCAAAGACCTTAGCACCAAAGGAGCCAGAGATTGTAGCCAGAGATAGTATTCAAGTATATGAAGGCTGGTGCTAATGAAAACCTTCAGAACCTTATTCTAGAAGTTCCGAAAGGCTATCAAGAAGTCAGAGAAGGATCACAAGCACAGCTCAGGCAAGAGCTAGGTGCACAAGGCTACACAAGCAAGGAGATTGAAGTCATTGAAGCCAAGGTCAGAAGGATGCAGACTGAGCAACCACAGAACACCTCCACTGCTAGTTCATTGACAATAATGACTACTGCAACTGAGGCATTCACAACAGCAATCATTCTTGTCCCTAATACAGGAATGAAATTGGCTGGGGTCGAAGCTGACCAACCCTCAATTGCATCAGAAGCATGGGCCACAACAACAAACACAACCACATAAGAAAAGGTTCTAGAACACAGAGCCAAGAGTGATGAAATGTTGAACAAGCCTCAGAAGGAGGAAATGATCCAAAAGTTCAACAAGGAGCACAAACTTCCAAACAAGAGGAAGTCCAAGGCTGCAAGGCCAAGGCTCATTCCATTAGGACCAACCACGAGATACAGGATAAATACAGATGGCTCAAGGACAGAAATTGGAATAATTATTGGCATGACAGAGGCAGAAATCGATCAACTAGTTAAAATTCAAAGAATGAGGCCAACAAGAAAAAGAGGCCCACTGAACCTTACATATTGTTCAGTGGAGCTCTCGAAATCAAGGACTCAACCCTCAAGACCAGAAGACACAAACAGGCATAACTGCAACATGTTGAGCTTGTGCACACTCTAGAGGTAGAGGCAGAGTTGAAAAGGCTTATTGACAATCATGTCCGGGCTGCAACTTTAGAAATCTTTGACTATCTGTCAAGACCAACAGTTGGCAAAGCGCCATCATCAGGAAATGATGATGATGGTGATAATGAATTCCCACAGCTAGAAGACTATGATGATGATGACATCATTGATGAGGTCACTGAAGAAGGAATCAAGGATCAGTCAACAGCAAAACCATCTGCTGTAGAAGAGCCTGTAGCAGAATCACCTGCAGCCGAGCCTTATCCAGCAGAGTCTAGCATCAGAATCAGGAGAGCAAAAGGAAACAGAAGCAGAAGAACCTCCAGCAGAAAAGGCAGAAGACAATAAGGTGTCAATAGAGGTAGTCAAAACAACAGAACCAACAGCAGAGGGATCACCAACAAAGGAGGGCTTCCCAACAACATCATCAATCAGGGATGCAGCAGACGCTATCACAGAAGGAACTACTACAGACTATCAGTAGACCACTGAGTAAACAGAGTTCACTCAAGTTACAACACTTGATCTCACTCCCACACAGGTAGAGAAAGTGGTCATAGTGGAAGATGAATTAGCAGAAACAATCTCAATGGCAAGAAAGGAGCACACTGCAGCAGAAAGCACTTTCAAAGGTGTCACTCTTGGGGAAATTAGCAAACACTTGATGAGCGACACTGCATCTGGCCAGAAAAACATGCAAAATCAAGATATATCCCCACTAAACCTGGAGTTTTCACCCCCTCCCCCCCTCTTCATTTGGAATGGTGCAGACTAGGGCAGATCCACCATCAGTAGGTTTCCCTCAAGGCCTACTCTACAGTGGTACATCTGACATTCAGATGACATCCCAAACTGTAACTAGAAGCCTGAGGCAAGCCCTTGCAGACATCAGATTAACATCAATCCATGAAAGACCATCCTCTGCTGCAAGAACAATGGCCAAAATAGAACCTTCTGCACATCAATAGTTATCTCCAACAGAGACTACAATGGAGTACAGACTCAGGCAACTGGATCAGGAGATCTACAACATGCATTAGTGTACAAAGGATGTATTTAAGGACCTCCTTAACAGACTTGAACCAGTTGCAGCCGAGCTAGAAGCTGAGAAGACTGCCAGAACAAAATGCTTTGCAGACTTCCACGACTCTCTCTCCAATATGGCTGAAGGCCTCATAGATCAAATACAGAGGGCTAATGCCCTAAATCTTCAGCAATACAGGCTCAGTTCTTCAAATTTGAACAGACAAAGGGGCCAACAGCTGAAACTGCAAGCCTCTTTGAAGACTACTCAATAGCAGCTTAAGAAACACATCCTCAACAATGACACAAGGCTCAACTTGCTGGAAAATAAGCTTCAACTTGAAACTGTCAAAGCCACAGTTGCTTAGCAGATAAACACCTCTGAACTGAAAGCCCTTAGAACTGCAATTGAAGCCCTTACAGCAGCACTAAATGCTAACAAAAAGGGGGAGAAAGCAGTAGAAAAAGGGAAAGAAGGGAAAAAGGCAACAAGGCTCTTCCGGGAGAAGACAACAGAGAAAGCTGCAGCAAAGCCATCCGTGACGAGCTCAAAAGGAGAAAGGGAAACAAAGGTAAAAAGGCATGAAGAAAGGTCATCAGGGCACGAAACTCAGGGGGATGAAACCTCATAGGAAAGGCCATCAGGGCATAGATCTTAAAGGGATCAGCCTCACGAAGAGAAAAGAAGGAATCACAGAATATCTAAGGATCAGCCTCACAAGCACAGCAAAAACAGTGAGCATCACAAGTAAAAGGTCATATCCTTTGCTGCACATTAGTCTAAGAAATTAGATTAAGTTTCTTTTTATCAAACAATGTAATTAGGTAGTTAGTTTGTTGTTTTACTTAGAAGTTTTGTTAGCATCTATTTAGGGGGAGATTGATAGGAATGTGCAATCCGTCTAGTTGTATAGAAATTAATGAATAAAACTTAGAAGTATTAGCCATGATGTTGTTAGTGTGCTTAGGCTGAAAATTAGTTAGGTATTTGCAGTTTAGGTCAGATGCTGGGGAGCAGACAGCCACAAATGGAGAACATTGTAGGGCCACTAGATGCAGACTACTAAAGAGAAATTCGACTAAGCAGCTAAGACATACATTGACAATCAAAAAACCTGCAAATGCTTCATGATCTAGGATTAATCTTGCAAACAAGGGCCAACACAGCGATGCATGGATTGCATCAGATCTGGGTGCAGACAAGGTTACAGCAATGACTGGGTGCTTCAAGTCATGATTTGAGTTGCATGTAGTAGATTCAAGTACAATTTTGATTTTTTGAAGTGTCGATTTTGTTTTGGTTTCAACTCAAATATTTTGCAGAAGATATATTTTGCTTTTTCATTAATTTTTTCTATTGTATTTTTTAATTTTTTGTTGAATTTTTTAATTTATAGGAAATGGATATAGGGAATGTGTTAGGTGCACAGAGATGGAACTGATTCCCCAAACTATATAATTACATTGCAGCACTATAATGTAGGGATAAGGATAGAGAAATTGTTGCAAATGGTGTTGTTTTGTTTTGTGTACAGCACGGATCCATGTCCCCAAACCCAATCATCATCCCCTGCTCGTCATTCTTCTCTTCCCTCCACCACTCTGTGGCCCCTGCCCCAGCCCACATGTCATCCTTGTACCATAGAATCTCAACCTTCCCAGAATCAATCTCCATCACGTCGAGCACCAGTGCCTCGTAATGATCCCTTATGTTCGTAACCGATTTCCTCGGGATCAGGGACACGATCTTCGTCCACCGATGAGGGTCCACGTCGTTGAAGTGGACTAAGGCTTCCTCGAACATCTTGTAAAGGATGATGAGATGACTCCTTTGGATTCCTCCGCTTATTTCTCCCTTCACCGTCGCACCAATCCACTTATCTTCTCTTTATCACCACCAATGGTTCCCTCAAACCCCAATCACCTCATCTCCCATCCCCTCGATGACCTATCTCAGCTCCTTTCCCATTCCCTAGTTGAGCTCCAACTAGGAATGGAAGGGATAAGGACTTGATCTGTGGACAGAGCTTCTGTACTTGGGAGTTAGGTTAAATGTTGGGAAGGTCGTCTCGGTCGGCTCGCATCCACCACCTCCATCGGAGCCGTCGGAGTAGTCTCTATTTTCGAAGGTTTCCGTTAGGATATCTTAACTTTTTCGATATGATAATTGTCCTGAAATACAGGTTAGACAACACAAAGAAAAGCAAAAAGATAAAAGCGACTGAACCATGAAAGGTTATCTATCTACTTGTGGTTGCAAAGATTAGGTCATCACATAGTTCAAATTGATTTTGAGTTTATTTAAAAGTTTCAACTTGATAATCGATGAGTTTTTTGAAAATGGATTAAAATAAATTCAACGTTTGATCATGGATTTAAATTGAATTTTTCACTTGAATATGAACTAATTGCATTTAGCATTAAAATTTTAACTAGATTGAATAGCAAAATACTAGATTAGCTATTTATCTAAGTTGGTTCACAAACTCACATTAAACTGATTTTTAATGGTAAGTTGTACGTGGTAGAAACCATAACAATATCTTATGCTCATCATGTGTTATGAGGTTAACCATGAATATAGATAGACACATACACTAACATAAGACCTAAATAGCTAGCATGTTGACTTTAGCAAACCTATCAGGCACTCACATGTTCCCACACACAGAGAGATTTCACAAAGACTCATTTCATATCAAACTTACACAGAGTAAAAACAAGTGATAAAAAAACAAATGATGAAAGGGATTTCATCGGCTAGCAAACAGTGTTTTTTTGAAATAAAGCATCCTTTTCTTACGTAGTAGCTGGGAAGGAAAACCGACGACTTGGGCTCGGCGTCGAGGATCTCTATTCGTCCAGTCGCAGCTGGGCGACGTCAGGGATCAGTTTTCGTCTCGCGTCGGGCAAGCAATTGTCAGAACAGCGACTGGACAACGTCGAGCTAGAAATCATCTCGTCACGTCAAACTCTGCAGCTGGACTGGCTTTTTCGTGATAAGCTGCCGGCCACACCAAGGGAAATTGACCGCGATTCGCGGTCGGCCCTTCTAATCGTATGGATGTTTTTTGTATGGAGATCAAATGCCGATATTGGATGCTTGATTGAATTTGATGATGAAAGTGCGCTTCGATGAGGCTTGTTTGTGGGATTTGATGATCCTGTTTGATGGGTTTTTTTTTTATGTAAGCTGCTGGTCGATGATTTGATGAATCGTGAGACTTGATGTGCTTGTTCTGTTTTTTATGATCCTTTGTCTTGTGGCTATTTATAGAGTTAATTTGAATGGGATAAGAAGAGGTTTAGAGGGAAAGTGGACGAGTGACGAAGTGGAGAAGTGGAGATGGTCGTGATCTTTGGATTCCTTGCAGCTTGGTGATGGTGAGTAATAGAAACATGGTGGAAGAGTGGGATGAGATCGTGGAAATGATGGATTTAATCTGTTTTTTGTTCGATTTATCTCAATTGGTTAAGAGTTATTAATGTATTGAGCCTTAAGTCTAATTGGGCCTATGAGTCCAGAATCTCATGGATTTAGATAAAAATTTGATGGATTTAAATGATATGAAATAGATCGTTGTGTATCCATCATCATCTTAAGATTTTAATTCCATAATCTCATAATATTAGGAGGTCGACCAATTTGATGTCTACATAAGTTCCTTACTTTAACGTTATGTGAGCACTGCAGTGTTATGCAAATACAATAGGCCTAATATTTATTGTATTTGCAAAATGTCCTATCTAGGCATAATGCTGTTCCAACCTGAAGTTATTGAAATGACATTAAATATATTATTGGTTATTAATAAGTAATAGTAGTTTTGGGTTTATATGTATCCAAAAAATAAGATCATTTGTGTTGAATCCGGATTATATATTTAATCCTCTTAATTTCACAAAATAGACTTATCATTATTTCTCATAAGAGACAAAAATGTTTATATAATTTTGAAAAGCAAGGTATTGATATTTGCTTCAACCATTTCAAACTTTCTTCGAACTGCTTGAAAATATGATTGGTTTGGATCGTTGAAGCAGAACATTCAAGATTGATGTTCAATAAATACAGTTAGTGTTTTTCCCATTGTATTACGTAAAGTTAATAAATTTAGCATTGCACATATATTTGATGGATATGCATGAAAAAAGAGATTAACCAATATGTTTCATATATATTCTCATTCTCTAGCAGAGACGCTGATAAGATTACAAATAATTATATATACATTGTAATCGTTACATTATCAATCCTGTAGGATGATCACTAATTTTCTACATATTTCTATATTTAAGAAACTTATATATATTGTTTAAAATGCATGAAATCTTGAAGATTGTTTGCATTAGGGGAGCGTATTTATCATCCCAGAAGGATGAAACCCCTAGAAAATTTATAGTTATATTCTTTTTCTCTTTGTCATGGTTTTTATCCCATTGCCTTTTTCTGACCAAAGTTTTTAACGAGGCAGCTTGTGCATTGCTTGATGATTTATGTCATATACTCTTTTTCTTTGCTGAGTTTTTCTAATGGATTTTTTCAGAGAGCTTTTTAACGAGGTATGGACCTAACGTTGTAATGTCCAAGGGGGAGTGTTGTAAATATAATGAACATTACTGAATATATCTTAGGACGTTTATAACGTAGATGATATTATATTATCTTTTAGGGAGATATAGTTTATGTATTCATCTACATCCGTATCTATATAAGATAAGGATGGGTTATGTATTGTTTAGGAGGATTAATAAGAGATCTGTACTTCTCCATATATTCTCTCTTCACATATTTTATATTGTTCATTCATTGAATTGATTCCATCGATCACCAATTACATATTTACAACATCCCAGGATTAGTTGCCTTGTGATCTACTATGTAATAAGCGAGGTGTAAAACCCCAGAAAATTACGATCAAATAAATGTAAAAATTATGATCAAATAATAGTTCAAAAATTAATAAACGTAACGAAAATAT
>JAOVYX010003016.1:0-11279 GCA_035668315.1 Drosera spatulata
ATCCACATGATTCTATATGGGAGTTAGCACTACCTTTTTTGAATTTGGATACACACAAGAAAAATATAATGCAAGAGAAAAATCACGCCACGGAACATGGCCCTGCTATACACTTACAGCTGAGCATCGTAGGTCAGGAGAGTACTGAAGCAGCCGTGAAACCAAGTCCACTGCTTCAGGAGGCATCCGTTTGTGAAATATCTGCAACAGAAAATACCAAGTGTAAAACCAATTGAAGTGTTAAGAACAGAATTCGTAATTACATATAGTGTGTACGAAAATTAAGCTTATCAAATTTTACCTTGTGCCACGGATGGGCCTTGATTTGGGGAAATTTGAACTCAGTGTAATTGGGGTTCATACACTTAATTTCCTCCCTGGTGGGTGTCCCCAGAACCTAAAACATGAAACATCATCATTGAAGATGCATAAATGCCAACTGTATTGCATCATAGGCCAAATCGAGAAGAGGCAATTGTACAAGAGTGAAATATGCTTACAAAGTACTTACTTGACAAAAAAATATATTTAAAATATAATTGCAATACCTTTATAATCTCCACAAGCTGATCAACACCACTTTCACCTGGAAACAAAGGCTGAAATAAAAAGCAAGGTTCAAGTGTCAAAAAAAAAAGAAAAGGTGCAAGGCATAGATCCATAAAGCAGTATATAATCTTTACATTCACAGAAACCTCACATGTCCAAGGAGCAGTTCAGCAAAGACACAGCCAACAGACCAGATATCAATGGCTGTGGTGTACTCAGTTGCCCCGAATATAAGTTCAGGGGCTCTGTAGTACCTAGAGCAGATATAAGAGATGTTCGGCTCCCCTTTTATCTGAAGACAACAAAGAAAATCGTACAAGACATCTCAGATGGAGCACAGGAATAGACAGTTCCAAGTTAAAAAAGAGAGGATTTCCCACTTACCAAGACTTTGGCACTTCCAAAATCGCAAAGTTTAACCTGGTGAGTATGAGGATTGACCTACAAGGACAACCCACATGCGTCCATTAAATTCCACAGTTCGAACTTGCAAGACAGAAACACAAAGCAATAAAGACAGTGACACGAGGTTAGAGCGCTACAGAGGTAAAGGAAAAGGTGGATGAAGAAGAAAACACAAAATGCTAGATCACTACACATGTAAAAGCAAATGTTTATCCAAACAAATTCAATTCGCTATTCATAAATAACCCTGAATATACATCCCTAATGTACAGCCCTCAACAGAACAGAGGCAACCAGCAAGCTTGAAATAACTGCCATTCAAGTATCCATATTGACCAAGAAAGTTGCCGTAAATGCTCTAAGCAAGCAAAGCTACATACCAAGAGATTTTGAGGCTTGATGTCTCGATGGCAAACACCAATGCAACGATGAATGTATGACAATGATCTGAAAATCTGCCATTTAGAGGGGGAAAAATTGATTAGATGAACATATTATTAACGCAGATAAGATCTAGAAAGGAACTTTACAAACATCCAAATACTCACTTGGCAAATCAATGCCAAAAAAAAAAAAAACATGAACCAAAGTGTCGATACAAAGACTACCAGCAAAGTACCTGATAAGTATATAGTTTAACATAAATCAGTGGCATTCGCTGGTTTAACTTGTTATAGTGCTTGATCACTCGATGCACTGTTTCAGGGACATACTCCAGGACCAGGTTGAGATAAAGTTCATCCTTATCCGTGGTTGAAAAGAAACAATGTTTCAATGAGACCACATTAGGGTGATCAAGAAGACGCATAGTTTGCAGCTCACGGTTCTTATATCTCTTGTCTTGAAGAACCTTCTTTATGGCTACAGTTTCTCCTGTCTCTAAACACTTGGCCTAAACAGTCGTGACAACTAAAATGAGTGAACAAACAAAACCAACCAAAATGATTCATCAGCACAAATGATAGGATAAAAACACACCTGGAACACAACTCCAAATGATCCATGTCCAACCACACGCTCTGCCATGTAGCTAATAGTCTGGAATCCAGGACAGACAAGAGTTAAAGTTTAGAAAACCGATAAAAATATGGAAAAGAGGAATACATAGATAAAATAAAAAGGATAGGAAAAAACCGTAGTTGTTACTCAATTAAAGAGGTAAAAAGAAGAGAAAACAACCAAGGAGATGGTCATGAACTCATCATTGTGGAACAATCAAACGACAATAGGACTTTCAAGCATAATGAACAAAAGATATAACCTTGGGGCATCCAAAGCACGGGCTGAGAAGCTCGCTCATCATCATCCAGTCAAAAAGTATGTAACGTCATAACGGTGTATCAGTTCTTAAACAGATACTCATTTTTGGTTTATTGGACAAGTTATCGGTTATAAGTTGCCTTGTACCAAGTTATGACTATATTAGAGTTACAAGATACACTCATTACCCAAATCCCACCCTAGATAAAATCATTTGGATCTGGAAAAGTCCAGCATTGAACAACAAGATATAATCATTGACTAAGAACTTCACAAATATGAATTATAGCTGTCAAATTACATCAAGTGAAGAGGGATATGGAAGATACCTCCTTTGGCTGTCCATTACGACCACCAATAGTGGTCACTATTATATGGCCTGTCTCCGTGCCATTACCATCGACAATAGCCGGCTCCATGTCCTAAAAATTAAGAAAGGCATCCAACGATGCAAAGCATTTAACCACAATAACCACAAATGAAAACTGAATGAGCGAAAAGAACAAAGCAAGTTCGCTATGTACCTTGTCATCTCTAATTTTCATGTCATTCAATTCCTCCGGAAGCCTATCCACACTAAGGCCACTGTGATCTCTCAAACTAGAGGTAGGGGCCATGCCAATAGAAGCCATTACTTGAAGCAGTCAAGTCACTCAATATGACCACTCATCTGACAGATAAACACAGCGATGAGTGTCTAAAGTACATCGAATAACTGCGTACAACATGAAGTGCTGAGGAGGGCATAGTTAAGGGAATGAAATGACTCTAGTTTTTTTACAGGCTACAACTACAAGATATCACAAACAGTGAAAGTCATGGGCTCATTGATTATCACTAAGAATAGCTTTGAAGTGTACAACGCCAATGCTTATCACCAAGCTATCACTAGGTGGGCGGCGCACATTGTGCATAAAAACCATTAAAATGCACCAGATGTACCAAGAACTAATCGCCATAGCTAGGTATAACACCATAAACTACATTCCTGTACTAGTAGTTGCACACTTCGTAAGCAATTTCTTACACCCAGGAAGTTCAGACTGAAACCATTCAACTGTAAGAAGCTCAATCACGGGGGACCCCCCAATATCACTTGACTACTGCAAATGAGACACAGAGGGGGGCCGTGCGTTTAATGGGCTTGGTCAAACTTACGAAGAGGATGTTACAGGTTGGCAAAACGAATTGAGCCAGCCAAATGCGAGTTCCATGTGCACAGTACGTCTCAATAGCATGAATTAATGGAAATTTAGGTACAACTGCAGTAAGATGGATTACGAACCTGTTAAACTCTAATCTCTTGCACAGCATAATGGAATAATCAATTGACACCAACAACATAATTTTCTGCCGCCAAGTGATCTTTGCACGAGTAAACAGCACAATTCTTCGCCTATTCTAGTATTATACAAGCAAGCACCAAGCTCTCTTCTATGCTCTCCACTCATCCCACAATCATTTCCTTCGAACAAATTCCTCTTCTTCTTTTTTTTCGTTCAACACAACTCAAAACAGTTCAATTTCCTCAATTCGTAACTCATAATTATTCGAAGAAAACGACACAGAAACCTCAAAATCAAACAACGATTCCATCCAAACACGAATTCCACAATCAATCAACACAAACTCGATACAAATCACACAAGCATCACTCCAATCAAACAATCAACACCGAATCCCAAACAGATCTACACCAAATCAACATCACCGAAACCGAAACCCTAGAAACGAAATCACTCTCAAATCAAAACCAAAACGCAACAAAAAAGTACCGATCGAGTTTTGATTATTCCGAGAAACAAAAAAGTACTGAATAATCAATCCGAGAAACAACGATTCGCGATCCTGAGCTTCAGCGACGAGGATTGATTATTCAACAGCGAACTCGAAAGAGCTTCGATCAACGGCGACTGCGAGAGAGAGAGAGAGAAACGAAAGCCGGTAGAGAGAGAAAGAGGGAAAGTTGAACAGATGAAAAAGATGAGAAATGAAGAGAGGTGAGGGGATGTGGCCAATTAATCGGTGTTTGACAGTCGGAGATGTGACTGAAACCCACAAAAATGAAAAAGGAGGTTATTGAATGTGGATAAATAAATCTTGGTGAATGTCATTATCAGAAACAAAAGATGCTGATGAATGTGGATAAAAATTTCTGAATGTGTTTTCGTTTTACTTTATATGTTTGACCGTTGAAAGTTTGTACTTCCATGGCTCCGAGGTATTTATGCTAAGGGGAGTTTTTTATTTTTTACTTTCTTATTTCTAAAATTATTATAATATTTTGATCTGTCATGCGTATTGATATAAAATTTGACACGTGTATAATTATGATCAAATATAATTTTTTATAAATTTATTGTGAAATATTAATATTTGTATAAATTACGTATTTCAATCTAATAAATATTGCGGGACGATCAAACGTGATTTGATATGAAAACGAAACTTATATTCATTGATATATAATAATATAAATATATAAATATTATAAAAATATGGGACGAAAATAATAAGATTTTGCTTAAAAATGCTTGCAATGTTATCCTTTTTGGGTTGTCATAATTTAGTTTAACCTTAGAATTTTTGATAACCTTATAACATAAAATACATATCAAAACAATTAGTATCTTTTATAATATATCATATTATCTTCTTTTTTAAATGTTATAGTAACCTCAATATCACTAGAAAAATATTTTTTATGCATTAAATTTCACACAAAAATTCAACACGCATAGAAAATTCAAATGATGACAAGTAAATTGAGACGAAAGAAGTGACATTTATATCTCTACAACCATAGTGTCGGTTAATAGTTTTGTCCCAAAAAGAAAAGAAAAGAAAAAGCATTCTAGTCATATTTTTCGACATATATTTTATTTGCGTCGCACGATAGTCAAAGCCCCTAAATTTGTTATAAAATATTTGTATTACTAATATTGTGAAATTATATATAGGGGTTGTAAGGGCGCTGCATCAAGTGCAGTCAAGTATGACTGTAATCCTCACAAATTCAAAAAATAACTATAATATTTTTAAAAATTTAAAATTCAAAAATTTAAAATAATTAATTTAAAATAATTTTATGAGTATCACTGTAATCTGTTTGACTGCTGTTGATATAATTTTCCTTTTCCTTTATATATATATATATATGTATGTCTATATGTATATTGCTGTTGACTTTTTTTTTTAAGTAGACAGCACGGAAGAACATAACAACTTAACATCCGGGTAACCAAGAAAACTAAAGAAAAAACATAATTGAAAAGGAAAATTAAGAAAATACCACATAATTAGCCTTGTCATTGGTGGAGGCACGACAAAGCCTGCTTGATTTCGTCTTCGGATAGTTCGTAGCTCTCGTCATGCTGAATTGTCACGAAATCAGATTAGGAAAAGCAAAAAAATCAAAAAAAATCAAATCATATGAAAAAAGAGTTTTGGAATCATAAGTGTTGAAATGGTTGGTCCGAGTCAGAAGTTTCGAACAGACCTCGCAGAGTTCTAGGTCACCTCTACCACTTCCTCATCGACATGAACCCGAAACCGAAATCCCATTACTTCCACAACCATCCCTAGTCCGCAACACTCACCGACCTTGATTTTCGTAAGTTCTCTGATTTCCAGGTCAATCGTAATCCTTTCTTACTTTGATCATCTCAACTTCTCCACCTTCGGATATCAAGGAGACGAATACGAAAACCATCTCCTTTCATCCATTCTTTCTTCTGAACTCTTTTATCACAACAATATGCTATTTGTTGTCTTTTAAAAATTATATTCTTTTGTTCAAATTGAGATGTTTCAATGGGTTTATCATTTTATATTTAGTTTATTAAAAAAATTCGATTTTAAGAATTGGGATTTGAAGGAATGGGAATGAGAGAATTAGCACGGCATTGAGTTTAAATAAAGCGATGTGAAGGCCGTGCGTGAACGAGGAACAAGAGAATTCAGGTTGTTGGGTTAGATTATTTTATTTTTAAAAATATAAATATAAGATATTTTTATCATTTAGGTTTTTTTTATGTGAGGATCGTGCGTGAACGAGAAAATTCTGCAGCCTTGGTATTGTATGTGACCAAGAGAGAGTTTGAAAATCAGAGCAGCAGTTTCAGCAGGTAAAAGGGATCGATCAGTTTTCAGAGAACAGGCCATCATCGACTCGACAGTTTCGATCTCAGATTGGTCTGCGCAGTTAACTTCGAAGCACTGTTTGGAAGTCGATTCGTTATAGGATCGAAGTGAAATTTGATGAGCACGTTTCTAACTCGTTAATTTTCCAATAAAAACTGACGATGTACGTTTGGAGTTGTGTGGGTTGAGATATTGCCATTCCGAAATGACAAGAGAAAACTAATCTTTTTTTTGTTGATTTTCTTTGCTATTTGATTTGTTTACCTGTCGTCGCAATTATCTCTAGTGCTATCTAGAGAGAATCTTATTACCCATTGTGGGCTTTGGTCATGTGATTTTTTACTCCTCAAATCGAGGGATTTTTCACGTAAAAATCGTGTCTTTGCATCCTTACTGTTTTCTACTCTACTTCGTTTGATTCCTAACTGATTCACATAAATAGAAGACGGTTTATTCTGTATTATTTTGTGTCCTATCTCCCATCAAGAATCTGTCGAGGTTAATTACAAACCTAATACGATATCACGTAATGTTTAGAAGAGCAATGTCGCTACATTGTTTTTATCAAATATAACACATTTTATAACAACGATTACAATTTGTAATTCAAAAAAGTTAGATTCTCAAATGAAATATCACTACAAAAAATTAGGGACACGGGCGACTAAAGAAAAATTTTAGTCGCCATTTTTGCGACTAAAATTTGCATTTTAGTCGCTAATACAAATTACATCATTTTAAAAAAAACACTGATGAAAAATGGCGACTATTACGGAAGTTAGTCGCCAATTTGGCGACTAAATTTTTGGTTAGTCGTCAATTTGGCGACTAAATTTTTGGTTAGTCGCCAATTTGGTGACACATTCATGGATTTTCTTTCCTCATGGTTTTTTCCGGAGCTCTGCCTTTCCTGTTTGTAGCAATCGAATTTTTACTATGAATATTGTTATTGCTAGAGGCCACCTGAGCAAATCTATAAAATGACAATTTAGTCATGCCATGATCTTGGAGTTAATGGAATGCAAGACTGATTTTCTTGTCTGTTGATGTTTAAGTGGCTATTCATTGTTGAGGGATCCGCACTTCAATAAGGGCCTTGCGTTCACCGAGAAAGAGAGAGTGTCTCACTATTTGTCTGGTCTACTTCCTCCTGCTATCATCTCTCAGGAGCTTCAGGTAAGAAAACTGATGATTTTCAACAGTTTGATTTTCAACAGGAGGTTCAGCACCTTGTTGAAGTTCATGTGATCTGTTTCACCCGATAAGCTGTTCTTCTAACTCCACTCATCTGCTATGTATTGAAAATTGCACAGTTTGAAAACTTTGCGACTAAATGTTAGGTTAGTCGTCAAATTAACGACTAAATTTTTGGTTAGTCGCCAAATTGACGACTAAAATTTTGGTTAGTCGCCAATATGGCGACTAAAAATTTGGTTAGTCGTCAAAATTAGGTTACAAATTGCTCATCTTCCTCCCCAATCCGACACCACAAATCGCCTGCCTCTTCTCATTTCTCTGTCCCAACACCGCTAGAATCCTTCGACAGCCCTCTCTTTTCACTCGCCCTCTATTTCACTGCCCCATTTCACTGAGGTGTATAACAAGATTCTCCGTCGACTCAAGAAGCCGAAGTTTCGATTCTTATTCTTTGATGTGTTATCTTTCTTGCAGTGAAAGTGGTCAGATTTCTGACGAAGTGCTTGTCTATAGAAATCCTGGTTGTCATTTTGGTGATGTCCATCGTCTTAGGGCGATCTATGTTCAGGCTCTGGAAGAAATAGTTGGAAACTCAAAGTATGGTATATTCTTCCCTGTTGTTTGAATTGCCTAGGGTTCATGCGTTGTTTGAATTGTTGTGTGGTGGTTTTGTGTTTTTTGATTCAGATTTTAGTTGATTTATGATTTTTGTGATCTGTTTCTAGTTATGATTTGTGTTTTTTTCTTTTTGGCCTGATGGAGGTTTTGTGGATGAATGTATACGCTGAATGTGAGCTATCAGGTCCTAACAACTACCGCTTATCAATCCTAAACATAGATTCATAACTCAAGAATCCTCTGAATGGCCGAAACTTCTCCTGACTGAAGCTCAAATGGTGGCCTAGTATAACTCTGCTGCATATTGGCTGGTAAGCTCGCTAACAGCTTAGCATTCTCTTGTCCTCATACTCAACTACAGACCAGCATAATTACCTCACTAGGGTCAACCTCACATTCATAAGTCCATAAACTAAGTGTCGAGATAGAATTATAGCTTGAGTTTGTTTTTGGTTGATATAAATTTGCCCCTTTTTTGCTGTTTAAATGTCGTTGGATTCCTCCCCTGAATTGACCTTGTCCCATTTGATGTACATAATTTTTTTCTGTAATTCTGACAAAGTTGCTAGTGTATGCAAATATTCATGAACTCTGACGATTCTGCCGTAAAAATAATTTCCTCCTGGAACTAAGTTGTTCAATCATGCGATTGGAAGTAGTTTCTGCTAGATGTCAGTTCATGAAGTTCTCACACACAAGAGATTGTTGCAATTGGCTCATGATTCGGATAATAGGCCTGCATTCGATGTTCGTCTTGTACAGGTTTGTTCATTTCCGTGGCATTTGAGTTGTTGCCTATTGATTGTATTTCAGGAAAATTATAGCTAACTGGTTGTATTTCATGACTTGTGGCTGCAATAGTGGTGAACACGGTTGACATACTTTAACTATGAGTGTTTGTATTTTATTGACTTGGATTTGCTCACAGTATGAGTGTTTGTAATGTTTGGATGTTGGACAATAAAATTGTGTTACATTTAATATCGGTTCACAGTATGTAAAAGCAGGATACGAAGCCATGTATAGTGCATTATACGATTTTCAGTTCCAGAATTGACGACTAAAATTTTTTTAGTCGCAAATTTGGAGACCAAATTGGTCTAATTAGTCGTCAAAACAGCGACCAATGTTTGTGTTTAGTCGCGAAAATGGCGACTAAAAAAGAAATGGTCGCAAAATGAATTTAATTAAGGGAAGGCAAAATGACGACTAAATCCCTATCTTAGTCGCCAAAATGGCGACCAATGTTTGTGTTTAGTCGCGAAAATGGCGACTAAAAAAGAAATGATCGCAAAAACAATTTAATTAAGAGAAGGCAAAATGACGACCAAAACCCTATCTTAGTCGTCAAAATGGCGACTAAATGCCTCCCTTAGTCGTCAAATTTGGCGACTAACTCCCTATCTTAGTCGCAAAAATTGGCGAATAACTCTCTATCTTAGTCGCAAAAATTGGCGACTAAAAAAAAAATAGTCGCCAAATTTGGCGACTAAAAATACTGTTAGTCGTCAAATTTGGCGACTAAAAAAAATTGTTAGTTGCCATTTTCAATTAACGAGGAAGGTTTTAGCGACGAAAGTTTTTAGTCGCAATTTAGTCACCCTTTTGATTTTGCGACTAAAATTCAGCATTTAGCGACTAAGAAGTTTAGTCGTCTTTTTATTTGATTTTTGTAGTGGGTCATGTCCTCGCAGGAGCTACACAAGCTGAGCTTTCCATAGAAGGTAGTTTGTACGAGTTAGTTTGATAGATATGTAGTGATGAGCATGGCTAAGGGAGGAGGAGGGCACAACGGAAGCTGAGTCGGTATTAGCCATTATGCTCTGATACCATGAAAAACCAAAGACTAACTACGCGAAGAGAAAGGTTTGAGTAATTTGCCACACACATCTATGGCCTTTTCATTTTCTATTTATATTGTATACACGTGTTTACAAAAAAAAAAAAAAATCACTATCCACAAATCACGTATTATCCTAATTTGGTCTAGCTAGAATTTAGGAAGAAATAAATTACAATGAAAAAAATCTTCCTATGCTAATACAATCAAGATTTGAATTTGTTTGAAACTTCAAAGAATTCATACGAAGAGATGTACTCAAGTTGATAGGACTCAACACTTTAGGTTATTAGAATATCTACATTGGTGCTACAAATAAAGACCGTCCAAATTGACGTGGAAAGTAGAAGGAGAGAGAATCAATATTATTGAGAGGTATTTTATTTTGAAGCTCAACAATGGTGTCAAGCTCCCGACTAAAAATCATGCACACCATGCAGCAAAAAACTGAAAAAACAAATAAACAAATAAAATGAAAATTGCGGAAAAGAAACATTGTACGTGGGCAGTGGAGAGTATGCCTAGTTGTTGACTTGAGAGGCTTGTGACAATGGAGTTTGGTTAGAGGGACAGTTGTCACGGGCTTTTTCTCTAGCTCGTGCGACACTTAGCAAACTTCGCCTCGAGGATGCTAAGTCAGCCTTACTCTCAAACTCTCTTCAAGTGTTTGTGGAACTTGACAAGGAAAGCTTGGAAGACTCTTTGCTTGAAAGCTTGTTGTATTGCTTGCAAGACTTGATGGATTTCGTGATGCTTACAAATGGTGAGGGCAAGCCTATTTATAGGCCTTGTCAAGAGAATTCTAGAGTTTACAAGAGTTCTTCGCATGACTCTAGAGAATTCTAGAGTCTTCTCGCAAGCCTTATAAATTGATGACCAAGGGTGGCTCCTTGCGAAAAATCTTTGTGCGTGACATCCTCCCCCACCTATTCTGGCGACGCCCTCGTCGCCTGTGCAACCCGAAACTTGACAATCTGCTCCTTGAATTGCCACAGATCGGACTCACGTTCCCAGCTCGCTTCGCTGTCAGGAAACCTTTTCCATTTGACAAGCAGCTCTTTATAACGGGGAACGCGCTTTTTGCGGACCTCCCTCTCCGCAATGATATCATCTACCTCCTTATCATAAGAGGTAGAGACGATTGGTGGGGCACGCATCGACTGCCCTCGGTCGGGGTCTTCCTCGTTCGGATGATACGGCTTGAGTAAACTTACGTGGAAGACCGGGTGTAACTTCAGTTTCGGTGGCAACTCCACCATGTATGCGA
>JAOVYX010003017.1:0-11279 GCA_035668315.1 Drosera spatulata
AAACAAAAAAAAAAAAAAAAAAAAAAAAAAAAAAAAAAAAAAAAAAAAAAAAAAAAAAAAAAAAAAAACTAAAAATTATGGGTAACAAGAAAGAGAAAGTAGAATTTACCGTGCAAAACAATTTAAACCTACACTAGTAACTTGATAACAAGATGTTAGAGAAAGCTGGATGTTAATTATGCCAAGCAAGAACAAAAATCAAAGCCACAAATCTGTTATCATGCATATTTGAAGCTCTGGTTGATATGTGCAGACTAAAGCCATTCACTTGAAGCTCTATCATAAGCAAGAAACTCAATGTCCTCTTTTTATTCCCTAGCATTGAAAAGGAAATAGAACTAGCTTCCACTTGACTTCTTGTAACAGCGTAAGTGGGTAGTTCTCCTTGAAAAAGAAAACTTGCAAATATCAGCGCACAAACAATCACTACATACCTAGTTATCAAGGAACACTCACATTCGTCACAGAGTGACAGGATCCAGTGCATAATCACGGTTAAAGACCTAAGCAGATTCATACTGTGGGACATGCTTAGATAGACATTTCTTAGTTTTATCACTGTCACATATGCTCAAGCTTCCAGTAAACTGAGTTCCTTCAAAGGAAGAGTTCTCCTTCTTATCTCCCCAACATGACATTTATACTACTTACATTACTGACCACAAACTTACATCTAAAATCAAGAATTTAAAGTCAAGAATATCATCAGAGAGTCACCTGAATATATCTTAGCTTCTCAGCATTCAATTCTTCAGTCAAACTCATCATCCTGCATTTGATGGATAAAGTGTTGGAACACATACCGTATAAAACAGGAGATAGTAATTGACTGCATGGTTCCAATGCAAAAGGAGCTAATACTTTGAGGATGGCGATGTTTGGCTCGGTATTCATGTGTTACCTGATTAAGTTATTCCCTCTCCGTTTCTTTTTGCTAAGCATGCCAATAAAAGTTTTAAAGGTCGACAGACATTGCATCACATGCTACTCATTCCCATCACAAGTCATTTTAGAAAACAAATATAACCTTCTCATTCCAATTCCCATTGGAATTTCCAAGAAAAGTCCAAGCTTAAGAGACATGAAGGGGAGGCTATCTCTGTTCTAAAAACGAACGTGGAGTTCATTGTGCATCCATTTAGAATTCAAGACCACAGATATCAGACCTGGCTTGTAGCTCCGATATCCTGAGAACTAACATCCGCTCTCTCTCTGAAGCCACAGTTTCTACCTGTTACAAGAGAATCAAACAGAAAATATAAGCTGCAAGCTTCTATGAGGGAAAACAGTCAAATTATTGGTTCATGCCATCCAGCAGACCATGCTAAGGCTGTGTAATAGTCATGCCTCTATTTTGTGTTGAAAACATCAAGTAGATCATAATCGTTTTCAGCTTGCATAGGCTTAATGCACCATATACCTACATTATGCAACTACTTTCAAGCTTCATTGTTAATATAATTATCGCGGTTTGCCACTAGACTCCAGAACCCCTTGCTATTGGGTGTGAATCACACCTTTTAAAAACATTGGGACAAACTAGATGAAGTATCATGCAGCTTATTTTATCCCATTAATATATTACTTCAGATAATACAAAAAAACATTAAACGTGAAACTAAAATCATGGAAAAGAGTTTTTAGAATAGAGTGAACCAAAGCTTGGCAAAGCAGGAACAGAATATTCGAGCTGTGTTAGAAGGGATTGCTGAAGATGATGACTCATGGAACCCAGCCTCGTTCATTAAAATTGAAAAGAGCTTCTCAATCATTATATGACCAATTTATTTTTATTTCATCTTTACGGGAATGCAATAATACCCATGTGTTTTTTATGGTCAAGGACGAAATTGTATAGAATGACTATCTGGATGCGTGATGTAGATTGTAAGGGTTGCACAGTTAAATGGCAGCATGAGAATGCTAAGCTGCATATGTTGACATAATCAGATGACAGGATCCTTAAGGATGTGACATTCCAGAAAAATAAATGGGATACGATGTCATGGGAAAGCTATGCAACCCATTGGAGAAGAGGAAGAGCACGAGCACAGAAGGAGACTTAAAAACAATACAGTATAGCTTGGGATACCATGATACCGTGGCAAATTAAGGACATGAGACACAGGAAAGCAATGTCTATTGCATCCACGTAACCAATCAAGTGAGAAAATGCTGGATATGTTAGTATTATTGGTTGTAGATGTTAGCTGCTTTGTAGTTTCCTTAAAAAAAGGTCCTATCAGAAGCATTTCTATATGAGTTAATCATTACAGAAGAACACCAATCAACAGACCAGAAACTAGCATTGTCAGAGAAACATGAATGAAAACATTCATAAAAATTTTCGAGTCAACTGAAAAAGAACTTACGCTTCCATTTTCTGTACCACAATGCACAAGGTCTGATGGGCCTTTTCCATTTTCTGAAGCTGCAATACAATTACAGCAGTATTGTGCCATATGGATCAGCATCTAGGGAAAAAAACATAACATTGTATACGTGTATTCTCACTCACCATTAACTGCCTCAGCAGGATGGAAATTATTCAGCAAGTCCACAATGACATCCTGACTCATAACAACGGAAAGTATAAGCAAATTTACCGTCACTTCCCAATTTAGCATCTCCACAAGGAAGAACTTTCATGAGAAGACACAAGAAATGATAAAATTCAACCAGTCAATGTTATACATCCTTCACCTGCTGAATTGCTGTCTGGTGCAAGAGGCTTTGAAGGTGAGGCAAGAGAAGGGACGCCAAGATACTACCACTGGAAGAATCTTTGGACGTCTGGGAGATAGACTGGCAAAAGAAAGTGCATACAATAGACAGTAATTCAACATAAGTGGCAATGTTAAAGAAAATAAAAGAGAACACATGAATACTGCTAGAAAACAGCATATAGCTGACAGAGCTGAAGCTCAAAAGAAGTTAGAGAAATAAAAAACTAAATATTGGTTCCAGAAGACTCGAAGGTAGGCCTGAGTCCTGACAAGAAGCTAATCTAAAAAGAGATACATACATGTCGTACTGATAGTGGTAGAAGGTTCCAAAATGATCACACAAGATCTCAAAGAGGTGATCAACAAAAGAAAATTACACACATGCAACACTGATTACGCAAAAGGGCCGTACAGTTAATGGTTGTAAAATCTAGGATCCATCTTCACACAAAAATCTTGACTCATCCAAGTGCAATAAAAAAGGGAGCATGAGAGAATATGTTACTTGACTAAGAAGCTTAAATAGGGATTTCTCATAGATATTTTAACTTTGTGATGCCATTATGATTATGGATTCTTAATTTCTTATCAATATTATTAACTTTATGATGTCAATATGATCAGTTGAGAACATTTTACTATTTTGGATAAGTAGTCACGTAAAATGTTTTTTCTTTTTTCTTTTTTTTTTGGTTATTGTGATTCTGTACAGTAAAATAACATATTGTTCACTATGTTCTACAATATTTGATGAGCTTGGTTAATTCTTAATTCATATAAGCATGCTTATCACGAATAAATCCTAATGCAAAGGTTATTTAGTTGGTGTTGGTTGATGAGATCTAAATTGAGAGCACCAATGTCATAACTCATCTGAAAGAACTAATTAATCCATCTTAATTCAATATTTGAACTAATATTGGCAGCGAAGTAAAAGAAAAATATTGGCAGGTTATTCAAGGATGAAGAAGCTTTCTTGGATTTGATTTTCTCTTTAAAAAAAAAAAGTAAAAAGACCAATTTATCAGGAAACATGTAATTAAACAGGCGAATGCAAAATGAATAAATTCATTTATTTTTTCCACAGATCATATAAAGTCATTGAAATATGGCCAAAGGCATGGATGCATCAACTGAGTTGGTCACAAACGTTAATCAAGAAGCCTTTTTAAGAATACATATACGAACCAGTAGCCTTTGGTCTCTAATCCAATCACCAACGCTTGCTGACTTTCGAAGTGGTGATCCCTGGGGCAGCAATATGCATAAGAAATCAATAGAGAAATATAGTAGACGAAGGCCATTAAGAATCTAACACATTACATGTGAAGATCTACGACTAGTTGCGGAGTGAATATCCTGAAAGTAGAAGAAAATGTTAAGTGATACCCATTCAGTAAACAAGAAGACATCACACCTATGTAATATTTACCTGTACAAGATCTAGACTTTCTGATGTTACAGAGAACCTGCCTTTAATTTGCACAATGTTACCCTTCGACTTGTCTTCTAAAGAATCCCTGAACCCTGCAAGGGCAGAAAAGCAAATACTAAAATTTATTCCACAAGGGCAAGAGGGTGAAAGAGGAAATTCTGGAACCATATCCAGTCATGCATTTTGTTGCAATGTGCAACAGTAGAAAGTCAACACCTGATGATGATTTTATTGGAGCTGACAAGCTATTTGCTGACGCACGTGTTGGCAACATCAATGGACCACTATAGCTTGGGACCTTCCGTACACGATCAAATTTTTCTGTAGCTACTTGAATCTCATTCTCAGTCCTATCAGCATGTACCAGACTGTTAAACTCACAAGTCTAGAACTGCATATTCCTGTAGATCCATGTTTCCACAGCAAAAGCACTCACAGAAAAGTCACGAGTCTAGAAGCACATGTACAAGTAGATCAACCCAAGTTGAGCAGAAAAATCACTCACAGAAAGTAGTCATAAGCACAGCACAAGCACATGCAAAATCTAGAAGACATCAGCAATTTTAGTCTGTGAGGAGGTGCATTCCTTATTTGCTCTTACTGCCTTGACAGCCTATAAATAATGTCTATCTTGTACCAGCGACAATAGCAAAAATCATTGAGATTTCCAGATCAATCTAGTAAAGCAATTTAAGCAAACCAGGTTTCCCAAGTAAATTCCAAATGATACTACACTCTATACTTGCTAACAGATTCTTTTCCCATGATTGTTGCTAGACCAACTTAACTCCTACGGTGCCAAAGCCTCGTATTTAGAGAAGAGTTTGCAAAAGGAAGATGTACACCTTAAACCTCACAGCCGAGAAGGCTTTTCCATCAAGAGTCAAGCATATGGCCAATTACATCCATGATTATAGTGTCTGATCATTAAGTAAAACCTGCCATATAGACAGCTCTAACGGTCTGCAAAGACTTGTCTACATGAAGCTTAGACCCATAATCTTAGATAGAAAATCAACAAGATTTTACTGCTGTGTATACTCACAACTTAACTATGTCAAACTGCTGAAGTACCAAGTATTTGAATCAATTAAAAAAGAGTAAAAAAGAGGAAAAATAAGAATCCATTTTGACTATGAAGTTGCGATATCAATCGTGTAGCTGCAAGCTCAATAAGCAGATCCCTTATCTGTTTCTACTACAATAATCCATTTTCTTTCCATTGGTTTTAAGCAGCATCACACAAGCAATAAAGTTCCCCTTAACCGCTACTAACTACTATTCTAATATTTTAGCATTGGCAATCATGGTAGTTCATCACACTCCATATTGATATGCATCATAACCAACTACAAACATGGCTCAAATAGCAATCGCGAAACATATAAGAGCAGGAACTGCAATTTCGGAACCTGTCAGAGGCATGGCTCCTTTCTGAAGACGATTGACTCAGCACAATGGCAGGAATGAGAGGTCCACTTTGACTCTGTCTCCCCCTAGTGGATTGTGATTTAGATTTCACATGGCCCGTGCCCTTCTCTGAAACTGTTTCCATGTCAGGACTGTCAGCGCCTTCTGCCAGTCCGTTCTTGTCCTGCCTTTGCAGTTCGAGTGATTTAATATCTGCGGCTTTTCCTTCATTGTTTATTGCCACAGCTGGCATGATTTCCTTGGCATTTATCTGTTCCCTGGAATATGAGCAAATCTCTAAAGCATGATATTCATTGAAAACCAATTTCCTTCCCATGTGCACACGCACAAAAGACAAAGACAAAGAAACAAACAAAAAAGCACTCCCTCCGTCCCAAATTAATTGAAACATTTTGCTATTTGAGCCGTCCCAAAATAAATGCAACGTTTCTTTTCTGGTAATCTTTCCACATAAAAAATATCAAGTTTATCTCATCTACTACAGTACACTCAACTAACTCCTCTCTTATCTACAAGAGTAAACCCCACTATTGTAAAAAAATACTCCCTCCGTCCCATATTATTTGCAACACTTATCTTTTTAGTTGTTCCAAAATACATGCAATGTTTTCTTTTTTCTGAAAATTTTTAATACAAGAATATCCATTTGCTACAGTACACTTCACCAACACATCTCTTTGTTGCTACAGTTTACCCTAATACCACTAAAAAATTACCCTTTCTTCATCAAATTTCACAAAAAATTCAATACACATAAAATCTAGAGTCAGGTCAAATCGTTGTAAATAGTTTGGGACGGAGGGAGTATTCTTTTTTCATCAAAATCTAAACAAATTCAACAAAGATATAAATTCTTGTGCCGGATCAAAAAGTTACAATTAATTTAGGACGAAGGGAATAATAAAAAAGACAGACATGACCCAAACCACAAAACTACCAATAGCGAAAGTGATAATCAACAAAAATACGACATTTTTAATTCCCACAGAGTGCTACAGCTCCAGTGCATATACTACCTCATAGCAACCCCATATGGAAGAACTGATTTCTTGTCCAAAGCAGATTTCCCACTAAACGTCTCCTGCCAATGCTAAACACAACATTACTAAACCGATGCAAGAGCTTAGAGCAATTAACATACCAAAAGATAACAGAAACTCATACAGTTAAAACCTTATTGTCATCCGTAGAAGATTCAATTTCATCTCCTTCCCTCACTTCAAAAAATCCATCATCCTCTTGCACCTGATAGGAAGATGTGGAGTTATTTCCAATCAAAAAAGGTAATCTATTCACCATCATTAACACAAGTGCTTGGAAGTTGAATCCTGGAAAAATCAGACTAATAGAATAGTTATTGAGCTGATGACATGTTTGATCCTGGTTACCACAGGCCTGATATGTCCGGTCCATTCTACAAAAAAAAGGAAAAAAAAGTGATTGTGGAACTGAAACTGTACGTTGGACATCCATATTCCATGCACGTTTAATGGCCACAATTTTGTGGAAGCATTAGTGTTGGTTCTCACTTTAAGTATTACAAGTACAGCCATGTGGATTTACCCCACGAGGTGGCATTTTTTGACAAGGTCAAATTTCTCACTTTCTTATCGCTGTGATATCATTATGATATAACAACTCTTCTAAAAGCTATAGCTTAAAAACGGAAATCCAGAGATATACATCTTAACATACCATTCGCATGTAGTACAGACACATCGTTCATTCCTTTACAGCAACAGTGTTTATCTCACAAATGTATAGTTTTCCTCCCAACAGGAATGTGTTTGCCAACAACGCTACGAAATACCTCCAACTTATTGATGCAGAAATCAAGCATTATTTTTGAAAGATAATTTTTTTGTTGTTTGCAAGATCTAGTATTTTAATATTCATGTGTTAAATAATTAAAGTTGTTAGGATATAGATTATTTTTAGATTATTTGTTAGGATTCTGGAGTGTTTTTAAATGTCTATAAATTCAATCGTTGTGATGTTATGTAGACAGAGATTGATAATTGGATAAAACTTATACTTTGAGACTTTGAGAATTGTGTATCTCAATCCTATAGTGAACCGGCTTCCTTAGTCGATTGAAGCTTTACACTTTGAGAATTTCCAATCAAATCGTTTGAGGCACGTTTCCTTCTTGCATCGATTGGTATCAGAGCAAGTACGGATCGTTGGGAGATTCATAATGAGATAGTCGAGATGTCATGGAGTACATTTCCTAATCCTATAACCCTCTACCCGAAGTATTGTTCAATGTCAGTATTGTGGAATCAACGATCTATGAAATTAGATGTGTTGAAACATCAAGTGAAGGAAGAGATTCGTGATCCAATCTATGATAAATATGATGACGACGAGAAACTTCTCAAGAAGTCACATATTCATGACGACCAAGATGTGACGATGGTGTCAAATTCTATGCCCAAGTCGAAGCCTAGATAAACATCTATGAAGCTACAACAACAAAGTGTAAGCCTGAATGGAGGAGCACTTTAGATCATAGTTAGCAAAAAAACGGATACGACAATTGAACGGGACGTATCAATACGGGTATAGTACATTTCCTCATGAAAAATATGGGACCAAAAATACAAGATTAGGTGAAATGTTTAATAATATTTTATAACATAAAAAAATATTTATAATGCAAAAGACGTATAAACACATATCATAATGTTCATAATAAATTTTCACAAAAAGATAAAAAAAACTTAAAGAAACCCTCTACCTTAAAGCGATGACTAGCATGATACTAGAAATCAAAATAGTCATCAATTAGGGAAGAGGGTAGATTTAAGTCTTCAACACCTTGATCATTTGAGCATTCATCTTGAGCCAACTGAACATCATTATCATATTCAAGCAACTCTAAGACATCAAGGTTGATCAGCTTTAAGTCTTTAGTCACCTTGGAATTATACTTATCCATCATCATTGTATTCATCCTTATATATACCAACATATCGAGCATCTCATGAGATATATTATTCGTATTCTTGGATGTTTGGTTGATTTATTTTTAATTTATGAGGTTTTAAGTCTTTTCACTTAATCATTCAATATAATTGAATTTTTTTAACTATTGAGTTAAATCTTGGGCCAAAGGATCAAAAGCTTACGGCCCAAATTAAATAAAATCATTTAATTGAATCGGACTTACAATACAGACGTGTTTAAAACATGTAACAAACATAACATCGAAAAAAACGCGTATTGTGTATCTTTAGGAAATAGACGACAAAACGTGTTTTTTTCAAAAAAAAAAACAAAAAAACAAAAAACAAACGTAACATCGAAAAAACGCGTATTTTTGCATATCTTCCAAAAATAAACGACAAAACGTGTTTTTTTCAAAAAACAAAAACAAACGATACGTGTATCATACGCGTTTTTGCTAACTATGCTTTAGATTGTGGTTATTCCAATCTACCAAACATTTCAAGACCAGAGGTCCCATAATTACCAACAAACCTCATCACTTACTGAAAAACCTTCCAAAATCATCAAAATCAAGTGGCTTGAACATCGAGAACGAATTTCGTCTAACGGGGGAGAATCATGCATAAATTAAGCATTATGTTTTAAAGATTATTTTTGTTGTTGTTTTTAAGATCTAGTAATTCCTTGAGCTTTTTGTAAGGCTTTTTGAAAAACTTTAATTTAATATTCATGTTTTAAATAATTAAAATTGTTAAGACTTAGATTATTTTTGGATTATTTGTAAGGATTCTAGAGTGTTCTTTAAAGGTCTATAAATTCAACTTTTTATTGTTATGTAGATAGAGATTGATATTTGAATAAAACTTATGTTTTGAGGCACGTTTCCCATGGTGAACTAGCTTTCTTAGTCGATTGAAGCCCTACACTTTGAGAGTTTTCACCCAAATTGTATGAGAAACGCTTCCTTCTTACATCACTTACATTTCACTTTATCTCCTAGTTCCATTATGCTTGTTGCAAGTAAAATTATACAGGTGGTTCTTAAAATTCTATGACTTAAAATAACCACTATAAAAGTTAACCTACCACACAGATAGGAGCACCCATCCTTGACAAGTTACTTCTCCAAGTTTAATCAGCAAGAACCATACCATTTACTAGCACATGGGCAGATCCATTAAAACCGTAAAAGTAACCATTTTCTTACAAGATTCCCAAATGCTTCAGGGATGTAATGTGAATTTTGTTATCTCCTATGGTCTCAAGGTTTATACAAGCAGAGCAGACTTAAGTTGAAACTTCCCTCAACAACCAGAATGACTTAAATAATATTTAACATAAATCACGCCGAAGAGATAATTTGACAATAGCAATAGAAGGAAAGGTGACCACCTTTCCTCAAAGGAAAAGAAGGCCTCAAAAAAACATTGTTTGAGACCATCATTTGAGCATCCAACGGCCAAACATGAATAGGTAGTTAGTGGGAATTGTCTTTTAGGACCATTTAAATTCTATTAACCATTCAATTTCTTCTGGTTCTTGATTCCATAGTAAATAGTAATTGATTCTTATGAGACTGGAGTAACATAATTTTTTGATTCCATAGTAAATCATAATCGATTGTTATGAGACTTGAGACTGGAGTAGCATGATGTATCAAAATATGAAATCCAAAATCAAACAATTGGAATTTCGAAATTGTCACATTTCAGATGCATAAAATAACAAATATCACTATTCCTTGCTGCTTATGCATTTGATTCATTCAAGTGAAAAAGACCACACAAAAAGAAAAAGAGAAAGAAAAAACTAATATGACCCATGATTGTTGAGAAACCAGCTCTATTTCTAAATCAAAAATTGAAGCTGATAATACTAATGCCATCATAACTTAGAACTCTCGCTAATGTGAATGCCGCAAATACCCTTCAAAGCCTGTATTGTGGCAATGCATTGGGTCATCACAGAAGTAAAACTTATGGGAGTTGCAAAGTTCGAACACGAGACCTCATATTCACGCCTGCTTCGATAGGAGGTTAAGGAACCAACTCTACTGAAAGTGCAGGGTAAGAGTTAAAGGTCCATAATAGTATTTGTATCTAAAAAGGTGATGCATCACTAAGCAAAAAAGATTCATGTTGACGGCATACATCTCAAAGATATGTTTTCTAACAGATGCTTGCGTTGAATAAACGAACCTACAGATCAAAAGCATTTGAATATCTTTACGAAAGAAACCACATGCTGATTTACAAATTGTCCCAACAGAAAAAGAGAATTACCAATGAAGCCTGCTCTTTCAAGTCCTCGATATCAAAATTCCAGGCACTAACACCTCGCTTGTACTCACTCTGATGGAAAGATGGAATACTTTCAGTCACAGACAGGAAAGATGAACTATAAAGGAGATCAAAGTCACAAAATCATTAAAGAGGCCTCCACAAAACTAAACAGGAATGAAAGAGAAAAGAGCATATGAACCTCAACATTGGGTAACTATTCCTTTTAAGCTCCTAAGGACTCATTAAGTAGATGCAATCAGAATCAGGAAAATTATCCAATGACATGTGGTGCCTATTACTAACCGTATTATTTTACTAGCTCATTGGAAAACATCAGCTCATCTGGAACATGAATATTTTAAAAAGTTGTTCTAGAAGCAGTTTCCTATCTCTACAGGAAAGAAACAAGAGGGAAGCTAAGAACAAACTGAGCGTGCTATGCTAAGGCCCTTG
>JAOVYX010003018.1:0-11279 GCA_035668315.1 Drosera spatulata
CTAATTGCCATTTTCTTGAGCTTATTCATTGCTGAAAATTGATTCAATCGAGTTAGGACTGCAGGATCAAGCGGCTTGTCTGGAGCCAAGCCATCGGCCATAATCCACGGATGACCTGCAGAACATAAAGAACACGGAAGACCCAGCGAGTTGATAGATAAGAGATGGGCAAAAATCATGATAGTTTTAAACAAGATAAATGATCTTCATACAGACTAGATGATTCATATGGGTGATCCCACACGGTGGTACTTTAATGCACAGATGATAACAAGGAGGACCAGGACATCCATGACAAAACGTTTTCTGAGATCACCATATGCACTTATAAAATTTGGAACCCCGATGCTGAACTGCTGTAAACTGAGAGAAGGATATAAATTGCCACTTATACAAACTTACATAGGACTTCATGAGCCGTCAATCGTTTCTTGGGGTCTCTTACAAGCATTCTTCGGGCCAGATCTATTGCACCTTCAGAAATATTCGGCCATGGATCCGATGAGAAGTCAAGATCACCGTGCAGAACTTCTTCGAATATCTCTTCTTCAGTTTCTGTTTTTAACATCGGAAAAAAGGGAGAAAGAAGTTTCACAATCATGAAAGTAACAGAAGCATTGAACATGAAAAACTAGCATTTATAGAAAAATCCATTAAGGCAGTTTATCTCATCATTTTTAAGTCCCTAACCAGCCCAAAAAGGCGGCACGCCACTCAGGAGAATATATATGATAACCCCAGCACTCCAAACATCTGCTTCTGGACCATATCGCTTGTGCAATACCTCAGGAGCCACATAATATGGACTTCCGACCACATCATTGAAAATGTCGCCTGTAATGAAGTATAGACAAGCTTAAGCACTGTATGATAGTGGCATATGCCTAATATCGTAGGCAGAACATAAAGAATCAGATGTACCTGGCTTGAAGAATATCGACAGTCCAAAGTCTATCGTCTTGAGAAGCGAATCTTCCTTCTCATCGACGAACAGAAAATTTTCCGGCTTAAGATCCCGATGCATGACTCCTAATGAGTGGCATGCCTCAACAACACTAGCTATCGTCCTGGCAAGATTCGCTGCTTTCCGCTCAGTATAGTGCCCCCGCTTAACAATCCTTTCAAAAAGTTCACCACCGGCACACAGCTCCATCACAAAATGAACAGCAACAGCATCCTCATAAGCAGCTTTTATCGCAATCACACTTGGATGCCCTGCTAAATGATGCATTATCTCAACCTCCCTTCGCACATCTTCCACATCTTCTTTCGTCACCAGCTTCCTCTTTGCAATGGATTTGCAAGCATATTCTTTTCCTGTCGCTTTCTCGACACAGAGGAAAGTGGTTCCGAATTGGCCATGTCCGAGCTTCCTCCCCAATGTATAATCATCTTTCACGTTACCTGTCTTCGTCTTCAACACAGACTCTATCTGAA
Organism: Drosera spatulata; assembly: GCA_035668315.1. NCBI lineage: Eukaryota > Viridiplantae > Streptophyta > Magnoliopsida > Caryophyllales > Droseraceae > Drosera > Drosera spatulata. The sequence continues at coordinate 1,438 of JAOVYX010003018.1, forward strand.
GCCCAACACTCGACACACGCTTGACATGGGTTGGCTTCTCTGGCCGCACAGGCTGGTTAGGCTGCACGACTTCACTTTCTTGCCTCGCTAACCTGCTCTCTTGCCTCACCACTTTGCTCTCTTGCCTTGCCAAATTGCTCTCTTGCCTCGCTACTTTGCTCTCCTGCCTCACCGCTATGCTCACCTGTCGCGATAATCTACTCCCTTGCCTGACTATCTTATCTGGCTCAGCTGGCTTCACCAGAACAGAATCCTCAACATCCTTTGCCTTGTCGCTACAAGATTGATCGCTCGTATTGTTCTCTGAAGTCGTGACACTCTTCCCTCGCCTAGACCACCCAATCGACCTTGAAACCGTTGGAAAAACACCATCCTTCGTGAGCCTCGACACACAAGTATTCCCCATGAGACAATGTCAATACAAGTTCCTACCCACTTCTCTTTCACCATTGAGAAATCGCAGACCATTGAGAAATCGCAGTCAACGCCCAGATCAGAAACCCATTTGTTCCTCCTCCAAATGGGTTCTCAGGGCTCTTAACCAACAATGCAACACCAAAAGCCAAGACAACGCTATATCTCATAAACACCAAATACCTTTAAGAATCACATAAAGATGATACAAAACTAATCTTATCAATACCACGACCACCGGATAGGACGACGATGGACAAAATGCATCAAGATCACAAATCAAAAATCCAATATGCCAACACCAATCACGACGAAAGCAAGATCTAGAGGATGCCCAGATCACAGAATCCGTCAAAACAATGAAAACTAGGATTCATGGAAGAATACCCACATCAGACAACTGACAAAAATCTGATCTTTTACATGGAATATATGCATCACTTGAAAAAAAAACCAATGGGCTGATGACGATTAATGAGAAGCTCAATTGAATTGGATCGATTGTAAAAGAGGGGAAGGGTTTTTCATCATCTCCAGAATTTTTCTCAGTTTTCTGTGGAACAAGGAAGAGAGAGAAAATGGAGAATGGGATTTTTTGTGTGTTTATACGTATTTCTGTTGGAACCCTTCAAGGAGAAGACAAACGCGTATCATCTTGTCCAAAAAGAGTGAAAAATAAAATAATTTAAAAAATAGACAACATTAATTTCCAAGAACAATATTTGTGTCAACGGACAGATACCAAGGGAAAATACAAATTTTAATCATCAACCAAAAAAGAAAACAAACTTACTTAATCTGAATGCTTAAATCAACGACACTATTGGATGAATGTGAAAAGCAAATATCATGTCGAAAAAACTGGAATATCTAGATTCTTACCTGAAAAAGAATATCTAGATTGTGCATTACATGAAAGAAAATTAGATTGGTCGGCACAGAATATCATTCTCAATTCTCAATCTGAGATTGCTCAAAATAATCAGTCTACAAGGCATGGTACCCTCCTGCACGTCTATGCATGAACTTAGGCAAACAAATAAAAAAACAAGGAGAAGAAGCATGCCTATGTGCTTCCATGATTTCATCTCATAATCTCCGTATAAATGACGAAGTCTCAACTTAGAAAGCTAAAGTCACATCTGGATGCCGATTCACAAAGACAAGAACGATCCAGCAAATAAGCTACTCTACATGTTAGAAAAATCAAATGTTAGGACCTGGATGGAACTTGGAAGAGTGAGCCCTTCATTGCCTCGCAAGCCACATCGTCACCCTTTGCATACTCTTTATTGGATCGAACTCCAGAGCAGCAGGCCTGTTCCGATGGTGAAAATGAGCAAAAAACATATTCAAAGTTAATTGTGCTTCATACTATAGATCCGTCAAGCACCCCAACAAACGCGACTCTGCTACAGTAATGCAGAAGCTCATCAAAGTCATCTAAGGATCGCGTTCATACACTGTGATCTGATTTATCAACCCAGCCATTCATCAACTTCCAATCCAATCCACGGAACGATGAACCAAAAGAAGTTTATTATGGCTACTACTTCCTGAAACGAAGCAGTTCGCAATCATATTTTCATGATTTCTTGAACACTGATTTTCCACTCTAGCGAACGGGACATGAAAAAAGGGGGACAAACTACATAAATTATACATAAAAGTTATGTTTTAACAGGGATTAGCAGATATGGGCAAGGGTAACGAGTAGATCACTAGTTAACCTGAAGCAGAGTCTGTGAGGGTATCCTTGCAGTTGATGTGGTTTGTCTCTAATGCTTTTCTAGCATCGGCCACCACTTAGTTTCTCAAACAGAAAGGCATCCGTAGACATTAGGTTGTTTAGCTCTACTGTCAATTTATATAAGTACCTTTTAAGAGCTTGGTTTGAGATTCTTTCCCTGACGGAAGTCGATGCACAGAAACGAGCACTGGGAATGCTAAAAAGGCCACAATGCATGATGACATCATCAGAGTTTCTTCACTATTTCCTCATCTGCCCGCTTGTAATATGTCAGTCTCCTGATGGAATTCAACGCCGCTTCTGTGTTCCTGTCTTGAAAAGCCCTCGAGAAAGACTCTGCCCACTGTTTCTGTTTCTCATGAACCTACACCGAAAAGTATCAGATATCGAATGGGAAACTAAATCCAACTAGCACTGTAGAAAATGATCGTCAGGCTAATATATGATGTAGGAGTCAGTCCTGACCAACTTGAAGTAGTGGAGAAAGAAACATCGGCAACTAGTCAGGGCTAGCCCAAACTACATAGATTAAGCGATTGTCACCATTATTTTATTTCACCAAAAAATGCAGCTAATAGAGACTCAATTAAGAGAAAACAAGAAAAGGGGCTGTGTGAAATCTAGAAGAAAGTATGGGGAGGCTAAACATTTGGGTATATACCAAATAACCAAAATGAAATCTTGAGTTCCCAACAAGGCTGTCCGCTTCATTAGCACCAATAACAGAATCAAGATCTTTACCTGTGACTGGATTCTCCTTAGTCCCTGAGAATCTGCAGTCTCTTCAACGGCTTCTCTGATTTCCATCATCTGCATAAGTGGTCACAACAAATATCCACCCATCACCACAAATGCAACTATGTTGGAAAATAATCAAATTTTAGAATGTAATAAACGTGGATACATAACTGAGAAAATACAGCAACTACATGATAAGCCACTCCTCTCACCAAGCAGTTCATCCTCCGTTGGTACACTGAACAACATAAATAATGCAGTGGAGCATAAACCAAGCCACCATGGCACTTGATCAAATGCTAGACAATCTTTATCTTATGTAGCCTAACAGGAACTCAAGACCTGCCCCTAGCGTTCGTTCATCATTCTAATCTGTGTAAAAAGGCTGATGGCGGGCCAACGATTTGATTCATGCACGCCTATAACCAACGAAAGCCCAAACACGCTTAGATCCGGATTTGACACATCTGAAAGATTTAGGCATGAAACGCAGATTTAGGCGTGAACTTCTCACGGTTCACGCTTCATTTGTTGTTGTTTTCTTAATTATTGCCATCTTGGTTTGTATGCTTTTTATTTCCTATAAATACTGTTTTCTAGCATTGTATCAAATATTAAGCTTGAATGAATAAAAACGTTGTCTTGATTTCCCTCCCGAGTTCCTCTCTTCTTCTCTAATCTCCCCTAAACTTCCCTTTCTCTCCTCTGAATCTATCCTAATTCCTCTTTCCTTCCCTCATCCTACATCAAAGGCTCTGTCCCCCAACATGCACTCTCTCGAAGGCCAAAATTTCATCACATATGTCCATCTACAAACAGGAAGTATGCCACAAACCTTCGCCTTTTTCCCTAGGTCAGAAAGATATGATAGTATATTACTCTGTCCTGTCACCAGCCCTTAATTTTGATTCCCCTTCCATTCTTTCCACCAAGAGTTTGCAACATACAGGATACATATCGGTCAATATTATGAGCAATGTCAGCCAGAGAACATTATTACTAAAAAGGAAGATGAACATCAAACACTTCATAAAAATTGGCGTAGAAAGGGGAAAACACACAACCCACCTCAACAAGCAACTCTATGTCTGAAACAGTTTGTTCTTCATCTACATGCACTCCTTCTAGTTTCATCTGTCAAATAGGGAAAAAACGGATTGTGTTAATGAAATGATCAATGAAAGTCCAAAATAAGGTATATACAAGATCTTTGGAGATATAACAAGCAGCACATATCATTCTAGCATGTGAAGGAAAACAATTGCTGAAGAAGCAAAGAGCTCAGCTATATAGTATTCAATGACTAGTTTCTTAAAACCAAGTCATAGTCTTTTAACACTATATATGGGAGGCAATTCAAGCAAAACAGGAAACACTTGAAGCCCATATCAGTTCCATTAATGTTCACCAGATACGTTCAGATCTAGGAATGAAGCATCTGATAAGCATGATCACTTAAACATAGAGAAAGGCCAGATGCTGAGAGAAGATGCGAGGCAAGTACATAAAGGATAGAAACATAGGATGATGATATGCTGGGAACTTCAAAGATCTGAAAATTGAAATGAAATTAGATGAGCAGTGAATAAGGATTGGAAACGGGATTATAGCACTGCATTATAGAAAGAAGATGACAAGTAAAACTTACACCCTAGTTAGCATGTCATGAAAGATATACAAACATAATTCCACTACATAAGGAATAGGAGCAAGACACTGAGACATGATGCAACATCAAATGGCAGGAAAACAATAAAAAGCAAAGTCAGCTATTGCTTACAAGGTATATTGCCCTTGACAAAGGATCACTCAGTGTCCTATATGCATCAATTACTCTGGCAGACTGCTCAGCAGCATAAGCTCGCTCCCTCTAAGAAGAACAGTTATAAATCAGCAACAAGGTAACACTTCATGTGGAATGAAAATTTGCCAAAATGTGCGCACCAATGCAAACCTCAGATTTTGAATGAACAAGATCAGGGTGTAATTTCTTCTGCCATTCCTTGTACTTGCCCTCCAGACCACCCAGCTCTATGTCCAACTTCTTCTCCCTAATGATAGCCAAATTGTCACAGGTTGTCAACTATTTCATTATGTGGATGCCTTTCCAGTATTAAGAAACTGGAGATAAGTAAAACAGCAATGAACACAATCAAGTTCAAATCTAGGACTCCAAAACACCTTTTTCCCTAGAAAAGCCCCTAAATAACCTCGTCAGTTGAATAAATACCACTATCGCAGAAAATAAACTTTTAGCACGTAGCCAGCCATCTTCGATTCATACAAAAAGATACAAACAACATTTTGGACCTTTTTCTAAAGCAAATATGAAGCCACAGATGACTACATATATCTCGGAGTTTTTACTATAGCTGATCCCTCACAATGGTATCATAGCATTCATGACAAAAAACATCACAAGCTCGAAATCAATAACCAATAACTTTCGCAATCATTATTTACTCGGCCAGCTGCTCATGCATTGTCCACGCTTCAAACCTTTAACTGATGTTTTGGTCACAATACTGTCTCTTTCTATCTAAAACCCTGAACAGTTTCAATTCAGTAGATTCCTCTATCCACACCACTCAGCTGCTCTGATATCAAACATCAGCAAACCATCAACAAACCACAAACAATCAGACTCAACACACCACAATCACAGCAAACTCACAGTCCAAAAATCCGAAAGTAATCGACCGCCTCGTCCACAGGCTGCACACCCGCACACCCCTCACACACAAGTCCCACTATCCCATCCCCAAACCCTAACCCACAGTTCCAACACTTCCCTTTCCCTTCCCCACCCTCACCCAATCCACTCCAAAACCTAGCCCCAAATCCCCACCCCGAACCCGGGACCCCGATTCCTGTGACTGGATCACAAACCCTAGGGTTTGGGAAGTGGTCGGTGGTCGGTGAAGGGGAAGGAAAGGGGAGGGGTTGGAGGCGGAGAAGGGAGCGATGGTGGAGAGGAAGAGTGCGGCGGAGGAGAGGGGTGAGGAATCGTTGGTTTGGCATTGTGCGGCGGCGGCGGAGGATGGGGTGGTGGTGATTGTCGGAAATGAGGGCGATTTGTATAGATTGCCGGAAATGAGGGCGATTTGTATAGATTGCCGGAAATGCTAGCGCAGTGTGTTCTTGTTTGCTGTACTATTATGCCTGTAATAACTCATCACATGTCTCATGTAGGTTCCATGATTATCCATCACACCTACTCCACTTACATGTGACTAATTTCGACTTGTAAATTTAAGTTGGGTAATTAATAATTTTTTTCGTCCCAGATAAATTATTTGATATGAAAATTAAAAAATTTATTAACTTGTTGAATTTAATCATGATATTTTTTTTGGTTTTATGAGTAAGAAGATGAGTAATAATAATAAATGGGTAGAAAGAGAATGGTTAAAATTATGAGTAGATAGAGAAAGAAAAAATAATGATGATAATGATATGATATAATATAGAGATAAAAATAAACATTTAGATAGAAGAAACTTGTCAAATTTGATAACGTTGTAATTTATATGGAATATTCATATTTAATAATATGTCGTAATTTATTTGTGACGGAAGAAATAACATAAGTCAAATTCCATACAAACTTAGGAGAGGTTTGAGATCCAGTTAGTAGAAACTCGATTAAATTCGACTCATTTATTGTTCTATTTTGTAATCAATGAGTCAAAATATGTGCTTTTTTGATAACTCATCTCATCATTTAACTTGAGATAGAGTCAAAAGTTCAAGAGTTTATTACACTCAAGATATATTACTTACATCTTGCGATGTAGTTAAGATTCAAGAGTTTGTTAGTTTCCTTAGCAGGAACACAATCTCGAGTGTAAAAGTATAGCGATCCGCACAATATGCTACATTGTCATACACATCAAGCTATTTCAACTACTAGTTTAAATAGAGCGAACTATCACATGCACAAGACACTTAGACACGGGCAGAAAACTAGTTGAAACTGTTAGGAGTATGTGTTTTACAAAGCATCGTAGACATGGAAGTTTTTCTATAACTTCTACTTAGGCTCTTACTGATTGTAAGTGAAAGCTTTTACACGGCATGAAACAAAGAGTGAGGATCGTATGGGGCACTGGCGCATCACTGTGCAGAGACAGAGGATGCGAATCCAATGCTGAAATCAAAGCCGATGCAGGAGAGTTGGTTCTTGTTCTCGTCCATGATTGTCATCTTCAGAGAGTAAGAACCCTGCAAGCAGTCAATCATCAGAAGGAGAGTTAATTTACATTTCAAAGCAGAGTATCATCATTAAACAGGTCAACTATTTTGGCAATGGGATAAAGAATGAATTTTGAGACACATATATTTGCCAACACTTTTTCGTTGCTCACCAACCTCCAGGTCGACCACTGTCTTAACACCCGAGAAAGGCTGAACGCTTGATACAAGCAGAAGAAAAGCACCACTTGTCTATTAAAAACTGGAGCATAGGGATGAGCAATTCAACCGAGAATCCGAGATATATGATGTTTTTATTATAGTCCATGAAATCGGATCCTATTTTCAAGGATTCGCTGAGTTGTGAAATTAGCAACCCAATGTCTACTTCGACACCACCACCTTTGGCAACACGGTTAGAAATAGGAAACAAACAAAAGGCTAGTACCTACAGTCTCCTTAAGAAAAAATCATCATACATCTAATCTATAACCAAAGATCAAGTTTGGTCAAAGCAAACATAACCAGATACTAAAATTTTGAGCACTTGCTTGAAGATTGAATATGTTCGATTCTAAAATGAACTGAGAATACCAACAATCATAGTTTTTAAAGAGGCATTGCCAATGAAGAGATAAATTCTTGCACTAGCAGCACAAAAAGCCTAAGCCAAGTTTCAGAGTTATGAGCAACCAACACGGTAAGTGACTCACCGGAGGAGTGTAACCAGGCAAGACCTGGGAGTGAGCAATTACAAAATCTCCAGACGTAACAGGACATGATGTCTCTGAGCAGAGGTCATGAGTCTCACTATGAACGTGCCATCCAAAATACGCAACATCGATAGCCAACTTCCCTCCGGAGATCGCTTTTCCTGCAGAAATAATATACTGATATCAGCAGATGTAACACAAAATATCATAAGCATCAAATTCACTTGACTTAAATTGGCGAATGTAGATCTGAAACAATGAACTAACCTGTAGCGGCAGAAATGCTGAATGTAGCTGGCTGGCCTCGAGCAACAGGATCAGGTGATATCTCAACTCCAGTCACCTTCACATCATAGTCAGCACTTTTATCTGCAGCCATTTCAACCGCCACAAGTAACAACAAAGGCATGAATTTCATAATTTCGACCTTGTTTAACTCCACCAAAGCCCTCTGAACGGTTAGAAGGACCTAGCTAGCTGAGGGTTCAGACTTTAACAAGCTTCTGTATGGACTTTCGTCAGAAATACCATCAATGATCAAGCATCGGTGACAAATAAAAGAAAGATTGCCGGCCAAAGTCTACCACAAGTAATACATTGTGAAAAAGAAAAAAAAAAAAGGAAAACAAAATGCAAACCAAACCCGTCCACCTAAGGAAAAAGGTATGCCTGTTACCGACCACATTCAAGTTACCCATGACTAAGAGCCTGTGTTTGTGCTCACCAGCTAACTTGTAACTAAATATAATCTTGCAGGAAAGTATTACCTGACCAAACTCTTATCACGACAATATAGTCCCGGAGAAAGGAGAGCATCAGAAAAACAGTTTGATAAAGCATTCATCGGTCTACTAAACGAATCCTTGACAACTTTATCAAAGAGTCCTTGGGAAAAAAAAAAAAAAAAACACATCAACCGACTATATTAGCAGTTCTTATTCTTTTTTCAAAGGTTTGCCAAGGGATTGCACCCAACAACCCGCAAACCGAGACCGTATCAGAGTTGGCGAACACTAGAACATCACATTGTGAACCAACAAACAAAATGTGTTAGCAATATGTGTTACCAATACTAGACCAACACCAATGATATCCCTTACGTCTCGGATGATATAAGGGCTGACCCTTTTGAGTTCAGACTTTCATCTTATTCATATCTTTGGTTTGATTTTACTCATTTAACATGTACATTTGATACAATATGATTGTTTTTTATGCTAAAGCAAATTAATGATATTTGTTAATGATTTGGATCAAACCCTTCACATGTTTAGTAATAATAATCCTTTTAAGAATCATATATAAATCAATAAAGAATTGATATCTTTAAACCAATAGGATATTGACATGTATAAAGAAACATGGAGGACTAACAAAAAATTGTTAAATCTCATTAAACACCTTGTCAAATAACTTAATAGGGAGTTGACATGTACATAGCTATTAACCAATAAGAAAATGGCAAAAAATTCCCTACATTTGTATTATATATTTATAATGATGCATTTAAATTCTTAATCAATATCTTGTAATCAACACCTCCTGAATCTCCATAACAGCTCATAACATTAAGGATCATATTTCCTTTCCCCTAACAAAAAATTCAACACACATTAATCTGATTGCACGGTCAAAAGGTTAGGATTCCTATGTTCTCGACCAAAACACCCTAGACAGAAGTGTCCGACTAAGATTAAGAGGTCTGACTCGTGGACTATGAACCAATGATACATACTACCAAGGGTCTATTCTTCAAAAAAAATCATCAAAAAAAATCCAACAAAGTACACGAAGTCAAACCATTACGATCTCTAGGAGACGAGTCCTCATCACGTACACCGGATAGCAAATTGTTTCAGCATCCATCAAACCCTAAAGTCCACCACATCCAAACCCAACCAATTCCACGAACAAACAACTCGTCCACCACAAGATCCCCAAAACTCTCATCAAACCGATCAAACAAACACAATCAGCATAAACAAAACTAATCCAACAACCAATTCCACAAAACATCACAAACAACGAATCAA
>JAOVYX010003019.1:0-11278 GCA_035668315.1 Drosera spatulata
ATAAAAAACAAAAAAAAAAAAACCCAAAAAACAAAAAAAAAAAAAAAAAAAAAAGAAAACTAATGTTCAACACACATTGAAAACATAAACCATTGGAGAGAAACTCACATACCTCGTAAGGAGCTTTCCTTGTGCTCACAGCATCATTTTCATTGAATATAGGAATAACTTTAAGAGCTATCAGTGCGTCAACTGTTTCTGTTAATTGCAATCTAAAATTTGGATCTCTAAAATCAGTATCTGTCACCAGAAGTTGAGAGGAAGTTACATCCAGCTGCATAGCAAACACAACAAGATCAACAACTAGCTCTCATGTGAAGGAAAGAGTTATGATCTACTATGATTAAGAAACTTTCAAAACCAGCAGAACCATGTCATTGTGGTTGCTCCAGAATATTTTGGAACAATAATGAACGTTTATAACTTCACCTGACTAAACAACGTATCATAGACAGCCATAAGACCACTCTGTCCAACTGCTGCACATGCCTTTCCATCCAGCTCCACTTGTGGTTTTTGAAGATCAGCAAAGCTAAAGAGAGAAACAGAAGATAGGAAAGGCAATGGTTAAAAGAAATTTACTTGCAAAGAAGTATGCCTACTATGGAATAAGGTCATAAGCAAATAAAAGGAGTTATTAAAAAAAATATGTACTCACGACATTGCAAAGCTATATAGCCTACATTCATCAATTGGATAGTATGTTTGAGATCCAGACAATTTAAATAATTTACAGCCCATATGGCACAGGCGGAGATAATAAAGTACTTATCATTTAAGGACTTCCATAATAGTATAACCAAACAACTAGTAAGAAGGTTTGACTTGTGATAAACCCACTCTGAGGCTTCTAAAAATAGTTTTTATAGGCTGCTACTAACTAGATGTTAGCCAGATATTCATATGAAGAGAAGATCCATGAACTTTTCTTTATCAAAAAAAAAAACATATCGAATAACAGTAGTCATTACATTAACTTAATTCATGGGAAAGAAAGCACATTCCAAACTCCAAAAGTTCACTTCTTTAATACCAATCAACTCTCAGAGAAGGGAAGCCATGGACCTGCTATTGATTAGTTTCCTGAATCTTAACCGTTGGCGACCAACACCCACAGCACCTGATGTAACCAAAATTACCTCATATCCCTGGAAATTTAACTCCTTAAGCTGCAAAGGTTTAATTTAGCATGTTAAGTCCAAGGAACATCAATGTATGCAGAGCACAGAGGCTGCAATGAGTCGCCAAAAAGTGGGGAATAAAAAGATTCACTTTTTAATTACCTGTTCACAAAGTGCACCAAGCCTCCCAAGTGCCAATCTACCATCGGACCGTGTAACAACTGCAGTCCCAACCTTTTTACCAAACAGCACAAAGAAGTTATCTTATAGTCAACTTTGTTTTCGCTCAAGATCATTTCTTCTTGATAATAAGAAAAGGGGAAGATGACAAATGATTTGGGCTATGCATAATTCGATAAACGCTAGATCTGAACCCATCCGGTTGTACAAAAATTTTGATCACGGTCCATTCATTTATTCGGACCCTAAGTGATAAAGTCCCTTAGCATTGTTGTCAAAATCTCAATATAACGAGGAACAACTTACCAGCCCAAAATGACTTAAACTAAAACTTAACAGGAATCATCGGAAGCGCATCATAAAAAGTAAGTTCTTACGAATCATTTCATAAGTTCGAAAGCCGAAATGTGCATTTCCTTAAACAAGAAAGCCAAAGAATTTGTAGCTACAGCTTCAAACTCTAGGGTGAAGCTTTTTGTAACAAAAATGGTGTTACATCATTTTCAAAGCTATCCTATCTAAGATAAGACACGGTAGATCCCTCTATAGATCATCACACAGAATCCTATACCATAGGATGAAAACTTCAAGCTAACAGTATCAAACAAAGCACACACCAATGCTTTCAATATTTTTATATAATCACAAGCTAACCTATCGACTTTGTTATTATCACTAGTTTAGGGAATGAAACAAACAAAACAAAACTTTTCAACGATCTTCAAGTAATTTTTCATCTCATAACAGGACAGTCCAACAGTATCGAACAAAAGCACAAACCAAATTTCTTTCAATATTTATGCTTAATAACAAGCTAATCTATAAACTTTATCATCGTTATGGAATGAAAAAGATTTTTTTTTTTTTAAAAAAAAGCTTTCGAATGATTCCTCAAGTAAACTTCAAACTCATAACAGGACGGTCCAACAGTATCGAACAAAAGCACAAACCAAAATTCTTTCAATATTTATGCTTAATAAGAAGCTAATATATAAACTTTGTCGTCGTTATGGAATGAAAATGATATTAAAAAAAAAAAAAAAAAGCTTTCAAATGATTTCTCAAGTAAACTTCAATCTCATAACAGGAAGGTTCAATGGTACCACTGCAATTCACATACCATACACCGATTTCAGCAACACAAAAGGTCTTCCTCAACAATCTTTCACATTCATCCTCTATCACTCCATAACGAAAACTGAAAACTATGCTACAGAAAAACAATCTTGAACATAACATCACCAAATGCAGCTACTCCATAACCAAATTAACAATGCAAGAACATTTCTGAAACCCTGGATTTCCTCCCAAACAAACTTAAATCATCAACTAAATTGAAAAAAGTCTCTTCACTAAAGAATCACGATTCCGATATCATAACCTCAACAACGATACGCAGCTACTTTTCTCACATATTGACTATGCGACAAAAATCTTAATCACATGTTTCCTCCAAAGATAACTAAAATCAACAACTAATTCGGAAAAAGCATCTACCCCATAGCATACAAAACAAATTCCCCTCAAACATCAAACAATTCAATTCAACACATAACCGAAAACCGAAACAAGCTCCAAATTCATCCTCAAATTGAAACTATCTGGTTCTTCCAATGCAGGGGAACAAAGAGCTATAATACCTTGACGATGACTCGCTTGACATCCTTGACAAAAGTTCTCGAAGCATCCACCGACTCCATTTCCCCTTTCCTGTGGGTCCGAGTTCTGCAAAATCAGCTGGTGAATTGGAGCTTTCGGGTTTGCGGCGAGTTGGACTAGAGGAAGAAGGAGATGATGGCGAGGGAGGAGAGGAAGAAATGAGGAGTGGGGGATATTATTAAATTTAAAATTAGGGTTTATGTTTGACTAGATACAGGATTAATGAGGTTCATGTTAAGTCTCTTAAATGTTGTACATTAATGAATAATTCTAATGGTATTTGTTTTAGTGAATGACAAACATCTTTCATGTGAAAAAATTTTCAAAATTAACAATAGTCATCTTCAATGTCAGTGGGATAAGATTGAAAAAACACTTTCAGATGACTTAAGAAAAAAAATACTATTGAAATGAATCGATTATTTATTCTTCATCAGATGAAAAGTAAAAATTGAGAAATCAACCATTATAACATGTCATATTAATACCATCCGAATTTGACAAGAACAAGAACCATCGAAGAAAAATTAGAGAAAAACTAGAGAGGAATCACCGAAGAATTTTGAGGACAAAGTTATGGAGAGAGAATTTAAAAAGAGAAACAGACACAGATTTTCATCCTCATATCTCCATGCATTACAAGTTGTTTTATACAACTACAAACCCAACCAGGAGAAAAAAAGAGGAAAAAACAACACGTGACAAACACATGCACTAGAAAAGGGCAAAAATAGAAAAATGCTTCATATCACACATATTCAATATATTGTTACCTTTAACCTAGTTATCAATCTTTTCTTCCAATAATAAAGAGATTTATAATCTGTTCGCAGAGGGTACCAACTTACCTCATCCATATACTGGCAAAAGGTCGAAAGAGTAAGAGGTCATGGCCCGCGATGGTAAGCACAAGATACTGGCAGTTGGGAGCTTTCTCCTTCTGTGAGGATGTGTTGGATATGAGTTAAAATAAACGCATAAAAGAGGGATACAGATTTTAGTAAATCAATAAATGAAATCAACGGTCTTTTGTACCACAAACACTCAGCATTTACTAACAATAAAGTGGCCAAAGAAGTGCTAGAACAGACAACGATCATACACTCAATACAATATTACAGGGATTTGACTGATTTGATATCGTCTCTTATTAAAAATTTCCTGCCAAAACAAAATTCTGAATACAGGATTGAATGACCAGTTAAAGAACTGGAAGAAATATAATGATAGGGGAAAAAAAAAGTCTGCATCGACCTCTAAACCTTCATGCTGCAAAATCATCGTCTTCCGCAATCCCTTCTGCAACTCAAGCAACACAATTTGACAAACGCAGTTTGCTTTCCTTCGGTTTACCATCAAAGCACTTGCATCTCAGTGAAATTTTAGCTTGCCCAAGCATAGCTGAAAGGAGTTGGAGTTTACGTAGCGTTATCACCTACAATTTCTTCAGATTTCGACCACGCAAGCCGTTCCAAAAGGCCACTGCATTTACCACCTTTTTACCCGGGAGTTGAACTTCAAGAACCTGTATTTTGATCACAGCAAGTAACGAGCATACATTCTCACATTCTGTAACCATATTTTCTATGCAGCCACTGTTTTTTGTATGTGCACTAGGTAAAACATCTAGAAACATGAACCAGTCTGCAAAGCTCATCCTGCGGATAAACCCACAAGAACCTGTTCAGCTCAGTTGAGAATCGAGACAAATACTGCATCTACCATACTGATTCTTACCAAAAGGCAAGGGATCTCACCTCTAGTTCGGTGTTCTCACCACATGGGAATATTATGACTCCCTTGCTGAATGTGACATCATCTGGCTCGTTTCTAGGAGGACCCTGAGCATCCGAGATCCTCGTGGAGATGACCTTCATCTCTAGAATGCTTCTAGAGTCATTCGCTGGATCTATGACTTGAACTTTGGCACGAGTTCCTGGCCATCCTGCAAATGCTCGAACCTGGAAATGGTTTGTCAGTCTTCCGAGTCAAAACTAGGCAAGCACGCGTCTTTACCTTATTATGCAGGACTGAAGCCTGTTGGTCGAAGCTCAGCCATGATTCATCTGGACTAACCTGCAAAGGCAGAAGAAATTTGTTTACCGTTTGCTGTAAATTAACAGCTTAACATAGGAAAAGCTGCTTCATAGTTCATTGCTATATATGCTTATGTAGAGCAGCTGTAGGAGCTCTTGTTTGAGAATTGAGATATACATTCATGCATATTTAATAACTCCCTTCTTATTTCATCATGATCCCTCTCCAAGATAGGGTACACTAGAATCACCTTAGCCAACATCTTTGTAATATAGGAACTCTACCTCCAACTCCGCCAAGGTCTGTGACAACTCTAATCCAATGCTTGTTTCAGAGCCCAAAACAACAAACCACCAATGATAACGCTTGTTTGAGTCTCATACAATTATGCCCAAAAATGATACGGATTACAGAACTCTAAGCACAGTTCTCTGACCCAAAGTCACACACTGAAGAAAAGAATACCTTCGCAGCATGAGTTGCTTTTGAGTCATCCTGAAGTTGTGCCTTGGCAATTGCTGATCCATCAAGGATTGAGGGAAGCTCACGCATCAGAAGTTGAGATCCTATACAAATCAAAAGTTTATACTCATAATAAATAAGAGAGGGATGGGTTAAGACTATTGGTTAGACACTGATATCGAGAGTATCTTAGTCACAGGTTTGAATATCAAACCAAAATAAACCCTTGCGCTTGAGCTAATTTAATCTGTGAGCGAAAACCTCCCTCATGCTTCCATTATGATTGGAAGAATTTGGCACAATGTTGAGTACATTCAAGCACATCAACAATATGAATTGAAAAGGAATATACCAACTACAGAATCCATAAACAAGGAAACACTGAATTATGTTAAAAAGGTTTCTAGTGCACAAACCAAGACTGAAAAGCAAATCCAGCAGCTCTGGCGCCTACATATAAGTTGGCAAAAGAATTATCCGTCAGGCATAGTAGAAATACAAAATGTACCAGGAAAAAGTTTGCAAGAAAGATATCAGATAAATTAATCATGGCCTTGTAACCTTGAAAAACAGTATAGTATAAGAGTTGAATTTCTACAACTCTGGTCCATAAATAATAAACATTTACAGTAAAGAAATAATCTGGGGAATATACTCATATAGTCAACTACGCGACTTGAATGTCCTTCCGAGTAAAAAAAAAAAGTTACTTTAAGTTAGGATCTGCAGTTCTAGTGTTTTACTCAGAGAACCACGAGCCTAAGAACCTCAGAAATGGTGCAAAGCAAGAAACATCACAAGTGTGGGGACTTGCTCTGCTAGAAGTTCACGCTTATCTGTCCCTACAAATGAGAACCTCTCTGGGAAGGAAGTACGGAGAAGTCGTGGACATTCAACTGCCTCAACCGATATCAAATGCTAAATATGACGGTTGCAGGGTCTCGAACTAGTCTCTAGTAATACCTTGATTACCTTCTCCATACCTTATTAAGGAGTTCATTCCACCAACTTTTTAATGCCATTATCAATGTTGCAAAGAATATTTGCACATTAGTGACAAGCACCACAATGAACGGGTCGACATACGCAGTGCATACCTTAATATGATCATCAACTGGAAATCTTTCCCATGCAATGATGGGTCCTGCATCCAGATCCCGTATGGTAAAAGCTAAGGAGACTACTGTTTCCTTGACTCCGTCCTAGCATGGGTATAATATACAAATTTTCAGTGCAAGTTTAAGATGATCAAATCCCGGAAGTCAAGAATCAAGATCATGTAGTTGTTATGACTTCTGCAATATTATAAGCGCTAACAGTATCATAAAAAGGAAACATAACAACCTGCAGTGCCCTCTGAACAGGAGCAGCACCACGGTACAGAGGCAACAAACTAGGGTGTATGTTGACTGTTCCTGAATACAAGAATAGAAATTGGGGATAAAAGGAAAGGTTAGGACTTGGGACTATAATTTTGATTATTAAAAAAAAAAAAAAAAAAGGACTCAAGAAAGCAACAGTCCAGAAAGTGATGCTACGAAAATACTATCCATACGTGGTATAAATTGAGTGCTACTCCCATTCAAAGTGAATTAACCAAATAACCTGCTATCAGAATTTCTCTTTTGGATTCGACAATTTTCATTTGCAAAATTTTCAAAAAATTCACTTTATTTATTTATCTTTATAGAGCACCAATATAGGGTTGACTCAGTGGCAAACAACCCTTCCCCCAACAATGTAGTTGAGAGTCGACGCTTTAATAAAGCATCGTAACAGACTCTGTGTTACAACATGGTAATACTGCGCATATCTCGAACCTCCCTAGATCATGTACTTGATGGGACTTGGGACTTGGGAGAACTTGGTTGTTGTGTTTTCCTTTTTCTTATAAGAATCAATCCTTCCACTTTTAGCCCTGAAATTTCGACCCAAAAAAAAAAAGAACAAAAAAAGGAAGAAGAAACAGGGGTGTATAGAACAACATTTTACATTATGCTAGGATATACTACGCAGAACTCCAGTGTTGCATACCTGGACTTGTCCTAGCGAAGCCAATAACCATTCTCAAGCAAGCATCAAGAAATCACAAGTGAAAAATTAATACCTTTAGTTGGAATCCTCAGAAACTTGCTGGGCAAAATATTCCCATATGCTGCAGTAATGCAAAGCTCCGGCTGCAGAGATTTTAGATTAAGTAATCTTTCATCATAATTATTTCTGCAATGGAATCCGTCGCAAAAATAATGAAATTCTAAATAAAAACATTTTATGCGACGGATTCCTTCCCAATCATAATGAAATCTACGACGGATTCCGTGGCATAAAATGCTTTTATTTTTAATTATTTAATTGTATTAAGAAATTACTGAAATGATTATTTGCGACGGATTCCGTCGCAGAATAAATTAATTTTAAAAATTATAGTCTACGACGGAAAAAGTCAATCCGTCGCAGTAATTTTAAAATTCCGACGGATCCGTCACAAATTATTGATTTTGCGACGCCATTGATGGCGACGGATTTTGCCGTCGCAATTTATGTCTGCGACGGAATTTTTCTAGTTTGCGACGGATTAGTTCCGTCACAAACTGTTACGGTTTTTTTTGTAAAGTGCTCATATATGCAAAAATAATGCGCTTAAAAATACCAACGAAATCACTATCCGATTACAACAGTGCGTATGTTAGCACAAACAATGCATCTATAGATTGGGCATCATCGATCTCACTCCCATCAGAAATCCAAAATCATCATTCGAAAAGAAATAGTGCCTCGTAGAACAAAAAACAATGCACATGTACGTCAAATATCATCAATACGATTCCTCCTCCTCTCAATTCCACTATCAAACAGCACTACTCTCCAATTCGTCAAGTAAACAACAGTGCACAGCTTGAGGGTCTCTTAATCTTTTCATCAGCAAATACAAGCTCTAATCTTTTTGATGACCTCTTGCCTGTTTCTTTTGTTGAACCACACACTTGTACTCATACTTTTGGAATCCTCAATGCACCTATGAAATACATTGGATCATATATACTTAAGAGATATATACGACAATGCATTTGCAAGTGGTCGCCTAACCATGAGATGGACCATATAGTTGAAGACACCATGTGATTGATAGTAGGAAAGGAAGATCTAATTGCCTTTTAAGAACCAGCCGGGCCAATGTCTTCTGCCTGCATAGAGGTTTTTCGCCCCTAACTAGCTACCCCGACCATTTTCAAGCTCCGATCCTCTTTCAATTTCGGCCTCCAAATCCGATCACCTTTACTTCGATTCCATCGTCGATGGCTCGAATCCTGAAAACTAATTATTCGATTTCTCCTAATTTTGTCACTCCTCGTTTGAATTCGTCGGAGTAATTTTCCCCAAACCGTATTCTTGAAACTCATGGATCGAATTCGATCACCTTTTCTTGACCATGACGGCGGCGGAGAAGGGTGGCCGTGGCGTGTGACGATGTGTGGATGGAGGATAATATCTAGGGATGATTGTTTGGGTTATGTAATTGAATCAATGGGGTGAATCAATAATCTATTTTCGTACGTAACCGAAGGAAAGAAAAACGGTAAGAGTTGATTGAGCCCCAATAAAAGAAAAGGAAATGGGTGAATAAGGATAAAACAGATAATGGTTTTTTTTTTTTTTTTAAATGAACCCATCTATAAAAAAAAATGTGTTTTGTCTATCCGAAAATCGTATTCTTGAAACTCATGGATCGAATCCGATCATCTTTTCTTGACCATGATGGCAACAAAGAAGGATGGTCGTGGCGTGTGATGATGTGTGGGTAGAGGATAATATTTAGAGATGATTGATTGTCTTATGTAATTGAATCAATAATCTATTTTTTTACGTAACTGAAGAAAAAAGAAAATGACAAGAGTTGATTGGGTCGCGACAAAAGGAAAGAAAGTGGGTGTGAATAAGGACAAATCAAATCATGGGTTTTTTTTTTTTTTCAAAAAGTGAACCGGTCGATAAAAAAAAATGTGTTTCGTCTATCCATAGTTTAGAGAGAAAAAATCAACTTCCATGTAATTTCCACTATACTTTAATAATATACAAAGTTGTTGAAAAAAATCTTTATGTTTAAATAAGTATATAGATACATCATAGTTAGGACTATTTACAACATTAAATTATTTTTCTGTCCAATGGTGCTCACTGTTTTAGTGAAATATGTCTTCAAGATACAACAATTATAACTTTAGATAGAAGCATTTCGAATTTCAGATTTTAATTTAATTGTACGGAGTACGATATAGCTTGTATTGACAACAACATACATATCTATTGTTCAAATAGTTTTTCATTGACAACGCCTTGAGGTCATACTTGGACAGCGATTGATCACATTACTTTCTTTTGACTAGAGTGACATCTACTGTGAATTTCGTCAAATGACTTTTTTCATAGAAGAAAAAAATGAATTTGTGACTAATTATTTATAGAATTATATATGATTAAATTATTGAATTTGAAAAATTAACGGTTGAGATCAAAATTTTAATTTTATATTAATTATATAAAGATATATTCTTAATCTCAATTTTTGATTTTTTAATCCAATGAACTAGCCACACACATATAATTTTACGTACGATTAGTCACAAATCCACCACACCCTTGAAAGAAACCAAATAGAAATTTAATCTTGAAAACACACAAAAATATTTCTCGTTACTTTACATGATGGATTGATTATGAAATTAATTAATTAGGTATGCAATGGAAATGATTCTTTTTTCTTTTTCTTTTTCTTTTTGACAAGTGCAATTGAAATAATTAATTCTTGGATACAAACCAATAATATTCATCATGTTATTCCAATTTATTGATGAGGATGATTGGTGAATGGTGACAATACTTGATGAGAACACATCATAACATATATATAAACGTGTGATGACCAAATATTACCATGTTTAACTTATTAAAGGTGCTTTTTCTTCACCTTCTAGACACATATGAAATGATGATTGCGAGGTTATGCTCGATCAAGATTACATGCTTTTATATGGAAAAATGTTCAAGTTGATTAACATTAAGACTAAGAAAATCAAATTGCAAGATTAGAAAACAATGATTACACTATGCTTGCAAAACAATATCATGCATTGTGCATGTTAATTAATGATTAGGCGCTCGTGCACAACGCCAAGGGTCATAATTTTTATGAAAAGGAGACTTAGAGTCCTCATCGATTTTTCCAATCTGCTATATTACAACTTGCCGTTCTAATATTTGACCATCATAAGATTTTGTTGAGAATCTTTGTTATGTTAAGAAAATCCATGTTTTAATTAGAGTGAAAGACACACTATCATTAAAAAGGAATGATACTGTACGTGCGGGTACATGTTCATGGATGGTATTGAGAATAAATGATTAAACCACCGCTCAAATCCATCTCTATGAATCTATTTTGATTGCCAAGGAACATAGGAAAGAAAGTTGCTAGATGGTCCAATATAGATCAGAGACGGCCATAAGAAAAGGCAAACAAAATTTATAGCAAAAACGTCCGAAAAGGGTATTTTAATTATTCGCAATAGAGTAATATCTGACCCTATCCTAACCATGTCCATAATGGATTGACTGAAATATTGAGGTTATTGTTGTCGTAGAAGGAGGTGCTAGTTAGATTTGCTAAATTAAGGAAGTGGAGGTTGATGGTCAATGTCAGATACCATGCATATATATAATCATCATACATTAATTTCTGCACTGTGTTGCTTTATTTTGTAGACATATCAATCGGTGTGCTAGAAGTTAATGTTACGAGTTAAAGTTATCACAGTAGATGA
>JAOVYX010003020.1:0-11277 GCA_035668315.1 Drosera spatulata
TCCGAGACGCCTCTTTTATTCGATCACAAGCGTCCTTTGCATCCGTGCGTGTTTTGGGATATGTTTATGCTTGTTTGGTGTGTATGCAATGGTTTGGATGCGTTGTGGTGTTAATTGAAGGATCCGTGGCATTGGACGTAAGTTTCCTGCAGGATTCTGGGCTGCAGATGCGTCGCGCCCGCGACCATCCTGGGTCGCGGCTGCGACGGGAGAAAAATCCGACATTTGGCCTGGCAATCACGGCGGCGACAGTGTTCTGGCCAAGAAATCTTCAATTTCGTACATCGAACCTTATACCAAAATGCGTATTTGAGATATATAACCCATACGCATAGAAATATAACCTTAAACATGCACATATGATGACGTTTGATATGTGGAGGGGTATTTGGGGTTGAAATGAACTGTAATACACACCAATATATTATCTATGCCTTCTCAGATAATAAATGGAAGTGACGTCTAAACGATTGGTAAAATGGAAACGGGGGATGTAAAATATAGTTACACTATCTATGTGAACTAATGAAAAAGCGAAAGAATAAGAAATATCGCATCCCAGAACTGATAAGGTCGACACTGATGTCCCTTCTTGGATTTGTTGGATCGTTGGTCGTTTTCCCTGGAATTATTGAGAAGGTTGAACAATGGTGTCCCTTCTTTGATCGATTGCGATCATTTGTTGCATTCTTGAATGGCCTTGGCGGCTTGGGTTTGAGTCATTGCACTCCAGTGTTATCTGTTTGAGTAATCGTCATGGGTAAGAACTAGCTAGGGAGCGATGGGCATCCCCCATCCTCATCTCATGCATGCAGCGGATTCTACGCCATTGTGGCAGGGCCATGGGTTGCTCTCTGCAGGGAGGCCAAAATTATCTCAATGCTGGCAAACGATACCTCATTGAATGCGCACAAGAGGTGCAAGGTGACGCACAGAGTAGGTAGGTGCGAAAACAGAATCTACTGGGTAGCCCGGATGACGATTGACATCTTATCTCTGTACTCCGAGTCGGTCATAACCTTGAAGTTGATGCTTTTTAGTCAAGTCATGAACCCGAAATAAATGCAAAAGAAAGGAATGACTCTTAAAGTGATACGAAGCCATATAAATCAATGTAAAACAATGCTGTTTGATATGGCGTCCATATTTTTCTATATTATATAAAAATGTTTTAGGGACTTTTGGCGGTCGCCATAGCCGTTAGCGGAAATTCCCTGCAATTGGGATTCACACACCTGAGGTTGCTGAGCTTCATTAGCTCACGATTATGTTTTTCAATTGCAGGTATGCCCCCAACAGCACCTGAAGGCTCTTAGTGTGAGCTTGCATGCATATAGATGATCTCACATGGTTCGGATATCATAGCAGATCAGATGTCTATTTTGTTTAATGTAATAACCGATTTGCATTGCTTCTGCACCAATGCTGTAATTAAAACAGGTATTCGAAGTTGTAAACTATGACTGTGGCTACCGTTTAAAGTTTCCTTGACTTCTATACCCTTAAACCCATTCGCTTTATTCAGCCTTATCACGGACTGGGTCCGTGATGGCATAACGCCCACTTGTCTTCCGGTCCGAAAATCCGGGGGCGTTACAAAGGATTATGGGACTTTGGGAATAAGTATGATCACTATTCATAATATTGCATATGTAGATGGTTTAGATCACAATCTACTCTCTATCAGTTAGCTTTGTGACACAGGACTAACAGTGACCTTTCAAGACAATATGTGCCTTGTAAAGGATACTATTAGTAACCAAACAAGGCTGGTTGGTAAAAGAAATGAAAATGTCTATATATATATTAGACTTTCATCATCCCTTGACTAGAGATTAATGTCTATTGACAACAGATCATGCTGCTCAGAAATAGGTTTGGCATAGGAGATTGTCACACCTAAATTTCAAGAACATTAATCGTCTGTTAAGAAATAACTTAGTAAATGGATTACCTGATATTTCTTTTGACAAGGATAGACTTTTTGATGCCTGTCAGATGGGTAAACAGACTAAGTCTATCCTAAAAGGTGTCAGAAATCAGATTATGACTGGACCTTTAGAACTCCTGTACATGGACCTCTGTGGCCCTATAGCCACTCTAAGTTTTGCACAAAGTAGATACATCCTAGTGGTTATAGATGACTACTCTAGATATTCTTGGGTATTCTTCTTACACATAAAGGATGAGACCTATCGTGTCCTTACACGATTACTGAGGCAAGCTCAAAATGAAAAAGGCCTCAATATCTTAGGAATTAGGAGTGACCATGGGACAGAGTTCAAACACACCAGGATGGAGGAATTTTGTGATGCCTATGGTATTCAACATAATTTCTCTGCTACTCGAACTCCCCAGCAAAATGGAGTTGTTGAATGAAAGAACAGAACTCTGATAGAAGCTGGTAGGACTATGTTCGATGATTCTTGAATACCTAGGAGGTTTTAGGCTGAAGCAGTGAATACTGCATGTTTTGTACAAAACAGATCACTCATCAACAAACTCTTTAATATGACTCCTTATGAGTTATGGAAGGGCAGGATACCTTATGTTGGATAGTTTCACATTTTTGGGTCTAAATGTTGGACAAGTATCTTTTGCATAAATTTCAACCCAAATCTGTTGAGGATATTTTTCTAGGATATTCTATTATAAGTAGAGCTTTAGAGTGTACAATAAGTCAACTCTGAAAATTGAAGAGTCTGTTCATATTTCCTTTGATGAAACTAACCCCTCTCCACCATGAGAGGATTATGTATATGATGAGGAGTGTGTACAGGAAACGGATGAAGAGGATCATAGATCCTCTCAGACCAAAACGAATAGTATGGTGAACAAAAGACACCTTGATTCTGTTGAAGAACAGACGACTCAGGATCACCCAACAGACATTCCAACAGACGACATTCATCAGATATCTGATTTACAAGGGGATGATCAATCATAACAGCCACAATATCAATCAACTCAGCTTGGACAAGATGGCACAAACTACTTGACTAAATGGCATCCACTAAATGTCAGAATGAGATCTGCTACTGCCGATGAATGTTTGTTCACTTCATTCATATCTGAAATGGAATCCAAGAACATCAAAGAAGCTCTGATGGATCCCAGTTGGATTGAGTCCATGCAAGATGAATTGAATCAATTCACTAGGCTAAAGGTCTAGGAACTGGTTCCTATGCCTCGGTGATCGTCAGTTTATTGGCACCAAATACGTGTTCAAGAACAAAATGGATGAAGATGGAGTCATTGTCAGGAATAAAGCCAGATTGGTTTCACAAGGGTATTCACAAGAGAAGGAATAGACTGTGAGGAAACCTTTGCACCAGTTGCCAGACTTGAAGCCATCAGGATATTCTTAGCATATGCTGCTTCTACAGGAATGAAGGTATATCAAATGGATGTCAAGAGCGCATTTCTCAACGGGAGACTTCAAGAAGAAGTCTATGTTGAACAACCACCTAGATTTGATGATCCAGACAGACTTGACCATGTCTACAAATTACATAAGGCTCTATATGGACTAAAACAAGTACCAAGAGCTTGGTATGACACGCTATCTACTTTTCTTTTGGATAAAGGCTTTAATAGAGGTAAAGTTCATACTACTTTATTTTTAAGAAAGCATAATGAACCTTTGCTGATCGTTCAGATTTTTGTTGATGACATTATATTTGCATCTACTGATCAGAAACTCTGTAGGAGGTTTTCAAAATTAATGCAGTCATCCTTTGAAATGAGTGTGACGGGAGAAATTAAGTTTTTCTTAGGCCTCCGAGTACAACAACTAGGAAATGAAATTTTTATTTCACAACATAAATATCTTAGAGATATACTTAGGAAATATGGAATGGAAAATGCATCTGAGATGAGAACCCCTATGAGCACCTCTGTTAAGATAGATAAAGATGTAGAAGGTAAACCGTTTGATGCTACTAAGTATAGAGGCATCATAGGATCTTTACTCTATCTTTCTGCTAGTAGACCAGATATTATGTTTTCAGTATGTTTATGTGCTAGATATCAATCAGATCCCAAGGAATCTCACTACATTCCTGTTAAGAGAATACTCAGATATCTAAATGGAACCCTAAATATAGGTATCTGGTATCTTAACATTCAGATTAGTGGAATTCATGGATATACTGATGCAGACTATGCTGGATGTAGGTTAGATAGAAAAAGTACTAGTGGAACTTGTCAATTCATGGGTAATAGTCTAGTATTATGGTCTAGTAAGAAAAAGAACTCTGTTGCTACTTCAACAGCTAAAGCTGAGTATATAGCTGCAGGTAGTTGTGTAGCCTAGATTCTATGGATGAGATCACAGTTATCAGATTATGGTTATAATCTGACCGATTGCCCCATTTATTGTGATAATACACTTCTGCTATTGCTATATTTGAAAATCCAGTATATCATTCTTGTACAAAGCACATAGATGTCAGACATCATTTCATTAGAGATCATGTTCAGAAGCATGATGTAAAATTATATTTTGTTCCTACTTATGAATAATTAGCTGATATTTTTAGCAAGCCCCTTAATGAGAAAAGATTCAATCTCATTTGTGAGAAATTGGGTCTAATCTCATGAAGAGGTTAGGCTCTATCTACTAATTATTTCATTGAGAATTTTTCAGATTACGTCTATACTCTAAGGTTTAGTGAAGAGTAGGATGTCTGTTGACATCTATGTATTGAAGTCTGATGCATTGAAGACTGGGATATCTGTTGACACATATATACTGGAGTCTGATGACTAAAGGGAGGTGAAGTCTTATTATTATTGGATGAACATTCATAAGACAAGTATGACTTCAAATTGTTCATTCCTATGACATCTTATCTGGATATACATCGAAAAGGTAACTCTAATGCTTTACCATTTGTCTGGGTATGCTTGGTTTAGAATTTATATAAGTCTATGTGAAAATACATGCATGATTGTTCAATTATGTTGGTTGAATGAATTTGCTTGTGTGAACAAATCTAGGTGTAATATACACGCTTGTGGTTATGTGTTGAAATAGACTTAATTATCATAATGGATGAATTTATGTGAAATGCATGCGTATAATTGTCTTGTCCAAGACTGATTGAAATCAAAGTAATGATTAAGGAAGAAAGAGAGTTAATATGGACCATTAATTCTTGTGTGTGAAAACGTTTGACATTCACTTTACTGCTGTGTCAAACTTGATTGTACTTTTCACTCATAATTTTTTGTGTGCCTGAGATTTCTTCATTGGAGTTGAAAAGTTTTTCCCTCCTTCTATATATATACAGAGTAGTTAAGGTTAAGAAAACTCCTTCGAATTTCCTGACAATCCTATTGCAATTAGTGAACCTCTCCCAAAAACCCTAGTTTCCCAAAAACCAAATTACTTCACCAATGGCAAAATACATCAGTATCCAGACCGGATTGACGGTCGATTTCAGTGCTCTAAGCGATATCAGCAGGGAATTTGATGGAATTCTTGAGATGATCAAGAATTCTGGGCTCGAGTCACTGCTCAGTGCTGCATGCAGAATCTCATACTCCATGGCGAATGAATTCTTGGACAATGGAGTCATTCGAAAGGATAGGGATGAATTCGTCGCAAGTGTTGATGGAGAGCAGATGACTGTTAGTGCAGACTCTATCAGATCAACCTTTCATCTTCCACATGGTGGTTACACAGGTATTTCTGAGCACACTCTCACAACTGGGTGGCAGAAGATAATGGGGAATGTGCCGTTGAAGTCAGGAACAATTTTGGTGAAGGATTTGCCAATTCACTATGGCCAACTGGCTGTCATTGTGAAGAAGTGCGTTCTATGTCAAGGATTTGCTGTTGATCAGATACCTAGAGGATATCTCAGAATTGTTGCCGCTATCATCACTGGAGCTAAGATAGACTGGGCATTCATCATGCTCAATCTATGAAAGGAAAACATTGAGGAGGCGAAGTCTAATCCGAAAAAGAAAACTTATCTGAGAATGATAAGTTTCTACCTTAACAAGCTGGGAAAATTACCAAAGAATGACGAAGATCCTTTCCCGTCCAACAAGTTCATATCCTTCAGGGGGAAGGGGTCTGAAGCAACAGATAGAACGTTTGAAGTTGGGCCATCTGATGGCCAGATTACAAAAAGTAAGAAGAGCTCTGATGTTAGGGCTCCTCAAAAGAAGCAGAAGAGATCTGCTCAAACTGCACAACCAGCACAGACAGAAGAAGAAGTGGACTTCGATGATGAGCCACTTGTCAGACTAAAGAAGAAATAGACAACTGTTCGTGGGGAACAGACAACCGATCACACGTCTGCTGGGAAACAACAGACAGCTAAACACACATCCTCAACACAACCCACTCAACAACAGAAAAAGCAACCAAGCAAGAAGGTGAGCAAAGGAAAGAGGGTAGTGAACCCTGATGAAGCCATGACTAACGAACAACTCAGAGCAGCACTGGCTGCAGGAGTGTTCGAAGCCTCTAAGACAAAAGGTGCTAGATGGGGCATGAGGCTGATCATAGCAACTTCTGATAAGGATGGAAACGTGCTTGTCTCAAAGGAATGTAACGAAAAAGGATAGCTGGACAACGTCAACAGAGTTCCTGGAAGCATGGATTCTATTTGAAGAATAATGCAATAAAATAATGGCAGAGTTGGGTGAAATAGCAAGATATGTTCTACTCAGTCATTAGAAGGACGCCAAGGAATGAAGGAGGAAATGATGACTACAACAATCAGACTTCAGGAGGTGATGGTCTGGATGGGCAGACCTCAGGGGGAGAGAAGTCAGCTGATCAGACTTCTACTCTTCCTTAAGGATCTTGAGCAGAAGAGAAGTGCAGTAGCAACAGATAGCTGCGGATGAGCCAACAGATTTTGAAGCCCTCAAGGTTCCTGATCCAGAGGAGGCTGACATCCAAGTACCTTCTACCCTTTCTGAAGAAGAATAGAGCCCAAAGAGTCAAGCCATAGAAGAATTTGATGTCAATTCATTGGATCTTTCTGATAATCTTCGACAATATACTATTACTGTAGCAGACAACCCATCTGTCCCAATAGACAGCATCTTCAAGACAATTGAGAACAAACTTCAAAGTTATGAAGAGAAAATCAAGAAGATGCTTGAGGAATCTGAAGCAAGAATGGCTCAGCAAATCGCCATAGCTGCAGAAAAGATGTTTGATTTTGATTTCAAACTAAGGCAGACTTTCAGTGATCTGAACAAACAGATTAGTGATAAAGTGAAAAGCATGAAGAGCTGCAACAATGTCAGATGGCGCTACTGAAGACATTTGAGCATGAAGCAATTGTTGGATCTGAAAGGGGGAAAGCTCTGCAAAGGATCATTGATGAAATGAAATCTGATAATGCCTTCATCAAATAAGATATGGAAGTAATCAGTGACAACGTGAAAGATTTGAAGGCTCTTTTGGGGGTTCTGCGTTCTGAGACTGACAACATACACAACAATTTGCTCAACATTGATCAGATGACTACAAACACGAGCATAGAAACGATGCAGATACTGCAGCTATTGAAAGAACGACTACCTAGCTCTAGTTCCATACCCAAACCATAGGATCCTATCCTATTGATTTTGTCAAAAAAGGGGGATAAATATAGGAGTAAAAGGGTTCCTGGCTAGGATAGGTCTTTTATCTTGCTGTTATCTGTTATCTTAATTATTGATGTCTGATATCTGTGCTTGCATGAAAATTAATATATGATATCTTTTTGACTAATAAAATGTCTGATTGTGCTAACTATAAAGTGTTTCAACTAATAGGGGTGACTAACTTGGAACCTATGCTTATCCATAAAAAGTTTTTGACAACATCAAATAGGGGGAGATTGAAGAGGTGAATCAGACTTTATGCCTAGTTTGAGGAGTGGATCAGATTTATGCTTTGATTACTTTGTCTGTCACCTTTTATGATCTGATGTGTCAAAATACTTGTTTATGTTCTATGCATATTATTTGTCATTAGACTCTATATCTCTAGTATTAGACATCTGATACTCTTAGGAAGTGCTTGAGAGAGTCAGTGCTCTGAAGGAGAAAGGACTTCATGGAAGTGCCAAGTAAATTAGACTGGCTGAGAAGACTTTAGGGTATCAGAGTTTCATTACTCAGGAAACAGAGTTCAGATCAAGATTGGGTAGTTTAATGCATGTTTGCATTCTGGAAAGTCTGTTTTGTGCCTACAATGTTTCAGAGCTCCATGATATATACTTAACTGAGCTTTAATGAAGATCAGAGAACTACTATCTTTGATAACAGACTTCTAGGTTGAAGAGATTCAATAGACTACGGTGTTGGGTCAAAGAAGTTCAGACAGACTTGTGAGACTGGAACAGATAAAGGCTAACAGACTTTGGCACTACAACAGACGAGTTCAACAGACTTCATCAAAGTCTGTTGAGATGACAGATCAAACACTAGCATTTTGGAATGACCGTATGACCTGTTTCATTTTTCCATGACATCCATAATCTATAAAAGGCGGAAGGAGGATTGAGTTGCATAGAACGAATTCAATCATTTTCATTCACTAGTTCTTCTGTGCGCATACTCTCTCAACTACAAGCTTCAAGATTCAAGAACCATCCATCTCCGGTTCTCCCCATAACAAAGCAACTTCCATAATTTGGGATTTTCTGAAATCTATCATCATCTTCGATTGATTGGATTTCATCTTTGGAGATTTCTACATTCTCCATAGATTTGTGAGTTTTACAGATACTTTCATTCTTTGTTGATACGGTTCGCTGAGTGATCCAGGAAAACTCAAAGGTTGAGAGGTGAACCTGAAAACCCTTTGTAGATCAGCTGTGATCTTGATTTTGTGTGGTAACGAGGTTTGCTGAGTGATCGAGGAAAACTCAGAGGTTGAAAGGTGAACCTGAAAACCTTTTTGTAATCCGTTTTGTGAGTGGATTTGTTGTGCTGCTCTATGGGTTTTTCTCCCCGACCTAGGGTTTATCTGATTATGCTATCAATGCATATATGATGCTGATGCTACAAGAGGCAAAATGCAAAGATCAAGTAGTCGTGTATAGTACAGACTGTTAGGTAGGTGAAAAACTCTGAGATATATTTGATTTCATATACATATCAATTCTGGGATCTCATCTCTTTTTCTACATATAATGCAGCAAATGATTTCAAAGCCAAGAGAAATTATGGACAAATGGATAAAAGAACATATGCTTGCGAGAAGAACATGTCGATGACACCTGTTCCCAATTAACACCACAGGAGGCGGGCTCAAGGGTTCGATAGCGTTCCATTGGACATTATTTGTTTTCGACAGCGAGAACAACAAGTGGATACATCACAATTCTAAAACACAAAAAGCAGCATATGCAATGGATGCCCCGCTAATTGTAAGATCCCACAATCAGTTAAATTTTGTTTCTTACATATTATCTTAATAGTTTCATTCAAGCATAAAAATGTTATAATATATGCTGGTAAACATGTAGGCGGATTATGTTCAAAAATTTCTCAATAAGATCATGAGAGAAGACGGCACACAACAGACTATACACGAGAAAGTTATCATCAATTGGAACGCACCATCTCAACAAAACATGGACTGTGGCGTCCACGTATGCCATTGGATTGAATTCATTGCAAATGGAGCAGAAATATCGAACTCATCAACGTTGGAAGAAATGCGTCGTTATAGGGCCTTGATGATGACAACTTTAATAGAGAAATTCGATTTACCTCAAGAATGATGTACCAAACTGAAATGCACATATACTCGTCTATCATACAATGTCTTGCATTCGAATTTGAGAGATGCATTTATTTGATCATGGAAAAATG
This sequence comes from Drosera spatulata, assembly GCA_035668315.1. NCBI lineage: Eukaryota > Viridiplantae > Streptophyta > Magnoliopsida > Caryophyllales > Droseraceae > Drosera > Drosera spatulata. The sequence continues at coordinate 9,838 of JAOVYX010003020.1, forward strand.
TTTATCGTGATTGTTTCCATAATTTTTTTGGGTGGAAAATATATCTATTCAATGTCAAAGTGTTTCATGACTGATTTGAAAAAGGCGCTCTATTTTTAAAAATAGAGCGATAGGTCAATTTCAAACAGAGCACCTAATGTCTCCAAAAGAATTCTCAAATTTGATATATAATAGAGTTTAAAACTAGAATGATTACATGTATATGAACGGGAATAACGTGAAAAATATGTCTATTCATTTTTTAAGTGTTTCATAACATGTTTGAAATAGACGCTGTGTTTAAAATTACAAATGAGCTCTGTTTGAAATAAACAGATTGCCTGGTCAATTAGAAACAGAGCGCTTGTTGTCTAGCAAAAAATTCTCAACCTTATTTGAAACAATAAACATCGAAACATATAAGAAAACACATTTGACATATAAAAGAATTTAAAACAAGATTGGTTACATGTATATAAACGGGAGCAACGTGGAATAAAGAAACCAAACAACACAAAATCACTATATCGCCTCTCGACATGTCTTCCTGTTGTGGTGACAAAACTTTTTGCACCTAGTACACTTAATATCCCGTGTCCCCTCACTGCTCGACAAAATACGTCATTTTTCGGGCTGTCCGGTTGCCTATCTGCACTGGGGGGGGGAGCGATTACAACATCTGTGGTTGTTACAGTTAGGTCGATAATAGATGAAGGAACAGGATATATAAAAGCCTCATGGCTCTTTTAGTAACTTTCAACAAAGAAATAAGGATCAATCATGCTAGTTAACGGCAAAGAAAACTTTCCAATCACACATTCCGCATGCAAATAGGGAAAACCATTTTTCTGCCACATACGACATGAACAAATCCTCTCTCTTACATTAACTGAAGCTGTAGGTATGAACATCACCTCAAAAAATAGCTCCGATGATCTTTTGACAACATAAATACGACAATTCTTGAATAAATCATTCAGGGTGTCAAGCATCTTGGGGCATAACACACCATTCCATTCTTCAGCCTCTTTTCCACAATTGTTGAACCACTCCATGAACTTGACACTGATCTGATCCAGCAACTGATTGATCGGTAATTCCCTCACTCCCAAAAGCCAAGCATTGAATGATTCTGCTGCATTCATCCTCATCTCCCCATAACGACAACCAACAGCAAAACTAATAGCCCACCTCCCATATGGCATTATAGTTTCCAAAAGTTCTCCGGCTAGTTTGCCTCCTTTTTCTGAATCTCTTCCATCTTCTTATAAAAATTAGTGATTGATATGTATGAAATCACGCATCATTTCGTTATTCTAAACGTTTGTTTTTATTCCCTTTAAATTGTCTAAATTGCGTTTTTAGTGCCGTTTAGCCTTGGAACATTGGTACTGCTGTATGTTATGATTTTATGGCAGATTGGCATGGAAAATTGAAGTAAAAAGATGAAGAATCGCAAAA
>JAOVYX010003021.1:0-11277 GCA_035668315.1 Drosera spatulata
AGAGGGCACATGGGATCGATTTGGAGTTTCTCTTCTCTACATGTGAGTTCACCACAAACTTTGCTGGTTGACAGCACAGGCTTGCTTTGTGTTCTTTTGTTGCTGTCGATTTCTTGCTTGTTTTCTTTCCCTTTGTCGTCAATGCATAATGCATCATTTGGGAAGTGAAGTCGAGAATCTGTTGCTATCCTATGTGATATGTTGTTGTCATGATAATGCATGTATCTGAGGAGATTGATAAACTGGTTTATATGTCTGTCTTTAAGCTTATAAGTCGGATATTTTAGGAAGGGATTTGAGCATAAGTTATCCATATTTTTTCTGTATTTTTTTTCTAGGTATGTTTGCTAACTCTTGTTGCACATGATGTGGCACTAGTTATTGTCGCATCCGCGTATCCCGATACTTGTTAATCTCAGTGGTTGAGATCGGTTAGAAAAGTGCTCTTATCATGTGACAGGAAGCATGTCTTGAGTATCCGGAGCTTTAAGAAGCATCAGACGCGCAAACGAAAGCACAGGTAATTTTGGCCAAGGTCGTGGGCGCGACAGAGCTGGGTAGCGGGCGCGACAGCGAATTGGTCGCTGGCGCGACGGGCCTCAGGCCTGTTTTTGTTTACGGATCCTATAAATAGCTTGTTTTTAGGGTTATATTGTTAGTCGATGATTATAGAGCGGCAGAAACGATATTTTGCTGATCTCTAAAAGCTTTTGAGTGCACACAAAGTGAGATTGAGCGATCAGATTCAGGAAACGCTGTAAACTACGTTTTGATAGTGGATTTTCATTCTCCGTGGGTTTTTTCTTCCCTTTGAGGGTTTTTCCCACGTAAAATCTAGTGTTGTTCATTTCCTTGTTGATTTCGTTTTGGTTGCTGATTATTATTCCGTTGTTTTCGCATTTTGTCTCGGATTGTTGTTCGCAACAAGTGGTATCAGAGAAAGATTAACAGGGTTCAAAATTGTGGATCTAGGGTTTTAGATTCAATTCTTCTATTCTGATTTTCTAGTTGGTTTGAAAGGGTCAAAAGCTAGAATCTCTGTAGTGTTGTTCCTATTGTTTATTTGAGACAATGATGAATACGGCTAAATTCAAGATTGAGCATAGTACGATCAATGATATTTTTGTGCAACAAGGACTATTTAAGACTATGAAACGAATCAAGCCGACAGATGAGTCAGGATGACTGGGATGAACTGGAAGTAAAGACAACAGTTACCATCAGACTGAGTCTGGCACCACAGATGAAGTATCAGGTTGTGAAAGAGGTCTCACCGGCGAAGATGTGTGATAAGTTAGAATCTGTATACATGCCTAAGTCATTATCAAGTAAGCTGTATTTGAAGGCAGATTTGTTTGACCTCAAGATGAAGGAGGGAACGGATCTTAATGATCATATTGTCGAGTTTAATCGGCTTGTGACGCAACTGGCTAGTTTGGATGTTAGAGTTGAAGAGGAGGATTAGGCATTGATCTTGCTCAATTCACTTCCTAGTTCCTATGCTACATTACTTTACTTGTAGGTCTTTATTTGTAGACAAAGACAAGTTATGTTTGCAAGAGGTGACATCAGCAGTTTTTGATGTGAGAAAGATGAATCCTTCAGGTACCAGCAGTTTTGGGGAAGGATATGTTGCTAAGTCAGAGAACATGGATAAAGGTCATCAAAGAAACAAGGGTAGCAGAGGAAAATCCAGATCGAAGTCGCGAGGTCCTTGTGACTTGTCCCAGGTGGAGTGCTACAAGTGTCATGAAAAGAGACACATAAAAGCACAATGTCCTCAGAATAAAAGCAGGACGTCCGAGAAACCATCCAGTTCTGCGAGTATAGCAGAAAACGTGGACAGTAACGATGATGATCTCTACGTGGCTTCAGGAGTTGTAGAATCCCACAGTTTAGCATTGACAGCTCGAGATAATACTTTGTTAAATGAGTGGATTATGGATTCCGGGTGTTCATTTCATATGTGCCGCATGAGAGAGTGGTTTGATACATTGACGTCATGCAGTGGAGGTTCCGTGTTAATGGGTAATGACGCGGTGTGTAGAGTTGCTGGGGTTGGAGCTATTAAGGTCAGAATGTTTGACGGGGTAGCCAGAACATTAGAACATGTGCGATATGTCGTAGACTTTAGGAAAAATCTGATATCAGTTGGCACTCTAGACACAGCTGGTTGTGAAGTGTCAATCAGAGATGGTATCATGAGGGTGTCAAAGAGATCGCTGGTGGTTATGAAGGCAGAGAAGATGGGAAATTTGTACAGATTGATTGGGAGCACAGTTTTGGGTAGAGCTGCTACAGCTTCAGGCTCAGATTCAGCTAGTGGTGACACCAAGCTTTGACACATGCGGCTAGGGCATTTGAGTAAAGGTGGTATTGGACATCTTCACAAGAGAAATTTGCCAAAGGGGATGAAATCAGGTGAGCTCGAATTCTGTAAATTTTGTGTTCTTGGGAAGCAACGTCGTGTGAGATTCAAGACAGCATCTCATTCTAGTAAGGAGGTGCTACATTATGTACATTACGATGTCTGGGGGCCTATCAAGGACACGTCAATAGGTGGAGCACAGTACTTTGTGAGCTTCATAGATGACTATTTTAGGAGAGTTTGGGTTTATTTCATGAAGCAGAAATCAGAGGTGTTCAGCATCTTCAAGCAGTGGAAGGCTCGAGTTGAGACTCAGTCAGGGAAGAAGTTGAGGTATCTCAGGTTTGATAGTGGCACAGAGTACATAGATGGTCAGTTTGTTCAATTCTGCAAAGATGAAGGAATCATCAGGCACTTCACGGTCAGGAGTACGCCAAAGCAGAATGGAATAGCTGAAAGGATGAACAGGACTTTGCTAGAGAGAGCTAGATGCATGAGGTTGAATGTTGGTTTGCCTAAGAATTTTTAGGCAGAGGCTGTTAACACAGCTTGTTATCTCATCAACAGAAGTCGTTCCTCAGCCATTGATCATCGTATTCCAGAAGAGGTGTGGTATGGAAAACCTGTTGATTATTCTATGCTGAGAGTTTTTTGATGTCCTGTCTATGTTCACATGCAGAGGTTTGAGAGATCTAAGCTAGATGTTAGATCAAAACAATGCATCTTTCTTGAATATGAGGATGATGTGAAGGGTTATAGGTTGTGGGATCCTGTAGCAGAGAAGAAAATGGTCAGCAGAGATGCGGTCTTTGATAAAGGTCACATGGTAAAACAAAACGGGAAAGATATTAATGTCAATGATAAGCAGATCGAGATAGAGTTTTCGGAGACGAATGAACAAGTTTCTGATCAGCAGGGCTCGACAGAGATTGATCAGGTTGATCAAGTTAACCAGGTTGAGCACGTTGAAGCTAATACAGGCCCAGTGCAACAGTAGGAGCCATACAGTATTACCTCAGGTAAAGATAAGCGGAATCGGAAGGCTCCTGAGAGATACGGTTTTGAAGACATGTTTGCTTTCGCATTGGTTGCTGGTGGAGGTGATTCTAGTTCTTACCATGAAGTTATCAACTCAGTTGACCATGATAAATGGTTGACAACTATGGTGGAGGAAATGAAGTCGTTTAAGAAGAACCAAACTTGGGAGTTGGTGAAACTTTCAGAAGAAAATAAGGCAGTTGGTTGCAAGTGGGTGCTCAGAATTAAGGGGGATGAGAAATACAAAGGTCGTCTGGTGGTTAAGGGTTTCTCATATAGAAGGTATTGATTACAACGGGATCTTCTCTCCATTGGTGAAGCACACATCTATTCGATTAATCTTAACATTGGTCGCAGCATTTGATATGGAGTTAGAGATGGTTTTTTAGAGGAGACCATCTACGTGAATCAGCCAGAGGGGTTCGTGAAACCTGAAAGCGAAGGATTGGTTTGCAAGTTGAAGCGATCGCTGTATGGCCTAAAGCAGTTGTCAAGGCAGTGGTACAAGCGATTTGATGGGTTCATTGTTACTCATAGATATTCTCGCAGTGAGTATGATCCTTGTTTTTATTTTCGTTTTTGTGATGATGGTTCTGTTGTGTTGCTTAGTCTCTATGTAGATGATATGCTAATTGCTTCAAAAAATAGAGATGCAATTCTTCAACCGAAGCAGATGTTGAGCTCAGAATTTGAGATGAAGAATCTTGGTGCTGCGAAAAAGATCTTAGGCATGGAGATTGTCCGTGATAGAGCATCAAAGAAGGTATGACTTATTTAAAGAGACTACATTGAGAAGATTTTGCTGAGGTTCAACATGAAGGACACAAAATCAGTGACAATTCCTTTGAGTGCTCAGTTTTAGCTATCAGCTCAACAGTGTCCAGATTCAGATGAAGAGATGGAGCGTATGTCTCGTGTGCCGTATGCTAATGCGATAGGATATCTCATGTATGCTATGATATGTACTCGCCCAGATATTGCTCAAGCTGTTGATGTAGTTAGCAGATATATGGCTTTTAATTTTATTTAAACTAACAAGATCTTATCCAAATAATTTATGGCTTTTGATTATGAATTAAACGATCGAGATTAAATTTTGAACAAAAATTAATATCTTAAATTTAACATAAAATATTTAAATCAAATAAAAATATATAATAATTATATATGCAAAATTTTTCACAAAGAATAATTATAAGAAATCCTAACAGTTTTATATATGAAATTGTATTTTAGTGTAATAAAACAATAACTCAAAATTCAAAAAAACTTATCACATTCAATATACATTAATCTATATATGTTTAGTACTATTTGTTTATATTATCTTTATTCATTCCGTGCAGCGCATCGGTTAGTATTCTACTAATATAATATTACTCAAAGCCTTCCGAGGATATGTCATGGTGTCCCATGGGACGTCATCTATTTTAAAAAAATCTAATCTAATATACATATATATACTATTACTCAGAAGGTTGAAAAAAGAATCTATATAATATCTAATTCTAAACCTAAATTTGTAATGAAAAAACTTATAAAAAAAATCTATCTAAATCTAAATCAAATGGAATTATTAAAAAAAATCATATCTATTTGATGATAAAAAATAAATAATGAAAATTACCAGGAAGTAGTTTTTTTCATCTTAACCGTATTTTATAAAATCTTGTTTTTTTTAACTTTTATCTCAATCTCTTCAAACTATCCTTATCTAATTCTAAATCTAAATTTGTAATGAAAAAAAAAAAACTTGTACAAAACAAAATCTATCTAAATCTAAATCAAATGGAATTTAAAAAAAAAATCATACATATTCGATGATAAAAGATAAAGAGTAAAAATTATCCATAAGGGATTTTTATCCTTTTTTTTCCTTTTTTTGGTTGGTTGAAATGGTCCAATATGACACTAGACTCCATATCTCATTTCGTCATTACAAATGTTTAAAATACAGTCTGGTAGAGTGTAGTCAATTACACCCTCTTGCAAGCACTCCTCAACTTGTCCAACGTTAGAAGGGCTTTCGACACCGCTCTCCAAATGAAGAATTGTATCCTTGGAGGTGTGGGGAGGGACCGAATGATATGCAGAATGATCTCCATCCTCGAAGCGGATCGAATAAACCAAATGATACGCAGACTTCACTGTGAATTTGCCAGATTTGTGGAGAGTCTTCGTGATTTTGTCTTTCACGTCGCGTCCGGCTAATAAGGGTTGATAGATTTGGGTTGCTATTTGTTCAGAAAATTGTTGTGTAATCAGATCTCTTCGTCATTGATGTGTATTCTAATCTATCAACACGCTTACTTTGCTATCCTATGGGAGCGTGTGACCAGATTTGGGATTCTGAATTCCGGGCACTCCTTTAACCATGGATCCTGCAAGAGTCTTATTTTCTACCCTGTGCCCATCCTCCAAATAAGACCTCGTAGTATGAGTGGCTTTGTCGAGTGCAGACTTCTCCAGATGAAGGATGGATTATGGCGATTTCCAGCTGGGAGCACGGTATATCATTGAGGAAATATCTAGCTTTCAGGATCCTCGCTGCGCTTCTCCTTTGAAGCGCATGGACGTTCCCAGGCCTTCCAATGGATTTTCCTTCGTCCAGGCTTCGATCCCCACAGGTACTTGTTGTATTCCCTCTGTATTTTCACGACTGCCGTGTCTGGTAGCCTAAAGCAGCCAAGCAAGTACGTTGGTATAGCTTGAAGTACTGATCTGATTTGATCATTATTTCTCTTCCTGCTGCCGATAATAACTTGCCTTCTCATCTGTGTAATGCCTTTCGTATTCTGTCCTTGACACCAGCAAAAATGATCTTCTTCTAGCGGCCCACCATAGATGACATGCCCAAGTAACAACCTAAGTCGGATGTTTCTTTTACTCCAAGAATCTGCATTAATTTCTCCCTCGTTTCTCTGCTAGTATTTGGATTGAAACTGATCGTTGTTTTCTCCCTGTTAATACTCTGTCCCGACACCCTTTCGTACGTTGCCAGGACGTTCTGTATTGTAATCGCCTCTTCCTTTCGAGCCTTACCGAATATTACACTGTCATCTGCGAATAAAAGATGGCTAACCTGAGGCGCTCCTCTGCAAACTGACACCCCCCCCCCCCCTCCCTCTAGGTGCTTTCGCTCCATAGCTTGTTTAAGCAAGAACGATAAGGCCTCTGCACATACTATAAAAAGGAAGGGGAATAATGGGTCTCCTTGTCTGATCCCTCTCGATGGTGTGAATGGTGCCTGAGGAGAGCCATTGAGTGGTACTGAGAACGAAACACTGGTCACGCACCTATTCACCAATTGGATCCATTTCTGTGAAAATCCCATAAGCTCCATGATCATTTGGATGAAACGCCACTCCACACGGTGATAGGCTTTGGCTATATCCAATTTTAAGGCATAGAATCCCATCGGATCGACTCTCTTATTTTTTATCAAATGCATCGTCTCAAAGACCGCCATAACATTGTCCATATTCAGACTTCCGACAACTAAGGCTCCCTGTAAATCTTAGAAGAGAGATGGAAGGACCTTCTTCAAGCGGTTATCAATAGATGAGTCTGTAAATTACATTAGACAAACTAATATGACGAATTGGGACACTGTTCTGGGGTTTTAACCTTGGGAAGGAGTGCCAGGAATGTATGGTTGAGTAAAGATAGTTCCTCATCATGATTCAGATGTTGTAGGATGGTTGCTGACACATCACCACAGTGGCCAAATGCGATTTATAAAATTGCGCATTAAACCCGTCAGGGCCCGGGGCCTTTCTTGCAGACATCTCCTTTAAGGCTTCCTCTACCCTTCCCTTGTAAAGGGCTGGTGCAGCTCCTCTTCCTGTGACATATTCAACTTTGAAGACCATTGTTTGAAGTTTGACAAAGGGTCTTGTTCATCATGGGTTGAGAAGAGATTTTCCCTTGACCTTACGAAGTCAATGGAAATCACTCCATTGGAGATCAACTGCCTTATAGTTCTGTGTCTACGACGTATATATCGTGACTTATCATTATGTATTTTACTCTGTGCTCGTCTATTGCTGACTCACTGTCAACTATATCGTGATAGCAGGTATCAGCTTAGCCCAACAAGGAATATCCTCTAGGAATCCTTGAAACATTTCTGCTTTTTCTCCTTTATCCAAAGTTATAAACTCCGATTCCATAATAGAATATGCAATACATGTTTCTCTAGAAGATTTCCACGAACAACAATACCACCTAAGATAAACACATAGCCACTAGTTGATTTCGAGCCTTTAGAGTCAAAGATCCAATTAACATTGCTGTATTCTTCTAATACAACGGGGTATCTTGTATAATGTAACCCAAAATTCATAACGTATTTTAAATATTTAAGAACTCCGGTCAAGAGATCTTTTGCACACAATACCTGCAAGGCTGCTAGACATGTAAAATAGAATATCAAGTAGATGAATTATGTTATGAGTATTGATAAATTCAAAATAAAAATAACTAATTTCAAAATATAACTTTTAATAAGAAATTTTTTCCTCTTTAAACATCGATGCTCTGGATTTATCCCCCTTTTATTTCTTTATTCAAGCTTAAAAAAATACTAGGGAGTATAAATTGCACACAAGACATGCCACATCTCTGTTCCTCTCAAAGTAGTACCTATCACAAATCACTTCGTTTAAAAAATCAGGAGATACCAAACTATTCCAGAATTCAGGGCAACTCAACCAAACAAATACTCATAGTACGACAATATTACAAACACACGGATGCATACAAATCGTTCCAATTAACCATCGGGCAAAGTTCATCCCAATTCCTCATCTCCTCTCTGTCTCTATAATACTCTCTTCCCTTCGTCTCATAACTATTGCTACAATAATTTGATCTGGATTGGTTTTCGATGTGGGTGTAGAATTTGATATATTATGATTAATATATAATATTTTTTGTATGATGATGTCAAATTTGATGTGAAATGATGAAAGAGAATGAGATAGAGAGTAGTGAAGTGTAGTGAGATATTATGGTTATTTTAATATTAAATTATTTTTTATTAAAAATAAAATAAGTGTTATAAAATTTATAGGACGATACAAAATAATACTCCCTGCGTGCCACAATAGATGCAACATATACGTATTTTATACTATCATATATATATATCCATAAATATAAATATCATTTTCATATCAAATCATGTCTGATCGTCCCGCAACATGTAATAGGTTGAAATATATAATTTACACAAACATTGATGTTTCATGATAAATTTATAAAAAATTATATTTCATCATCGTTATACACGTGTCAGACTTTATATCGATATACATTTTACGTTAAGAGAATACATTCATTATGAAAAAGAAATTTAAAAAATTATGAAACGAAAGAATACTTTAGCTTTTTTAAAAAAAAATTCAAATGCAAGAAGAAAAACTGTGCAAGGGGCTCCGATCACAAAACCCCATCACATCGCTCTGACTACTCATTTTCGTTTTCCTTTCTTCAACAGCAACCAGCATACACGCAATCGTCAATCAATCAAAGGCTCCGATCAGCGTGGGCGACTCGCTCCCGGACGGAACCCTGGGGTACTTTGACTCCGCCGACACGCTCCAGCAGGTTTCGATCCACTCCCTCGCTGCCGGCCAGAAGCTCGCGATCTTCGGCGTCCCCGGCAACTACAACCTTACTGGCAGGTATATCTACGGATCTTGTGTCTGAATCGATGATAGAAAACTCACGAATGTATCTGAACTGATATGCTTTTCTCTGCATCGATTGAAGCTAGATTTGGGATTCGATTGATTGGTTGCATCTGGTTCGATGGGTATATGTTGATGGTTGTGATGAGCGAGAATTTTGATTTGAGGTGTGTTGCTGAGTCAATGCTTGGGTTAGGGTTTTCATAAACACTGCGTCAGTTCTGTCCTTTTTCTTTTTTCTTTTGTACGAAGGAAAAAAAACACTGAAATAATAATTGCAAGCTTCTCTTCCATTTCAGTAATTAACAACAACAACAAATCAAGTCTTTATCCCATCAAGTGAGGTCGGCTATGACGGCGCCACAAGTCTGTCATATTTATATTGAGAGATTCAACGGGATTTTTTACGTGTTAGTTGTCGGCTACCTAACACACAACCCTCATCATTTTATCCGGATTTGAAACCGGTTAGAGATGGGATAAAAATACCCAACCTAGGTAGGTTTGTCATTCTCTTTTGTGAATGATCCATGATTTTTGGAGTGAGGTTAATGTTGGATTCCTTTTCCTTTCATGGTGTAGCTATTTTATTCCTTTTTGGGGTTTTTTCAACTAAAGTTTTCTGCTTCTTGGATTGAAGCTCGAAGCATGTTCCTGGATTTATCGAGTTGAAGTCTAAGGGAGTCGATAAAATTATCTGCATCAGCGGTATTTTCACAATTATAGAAACACCATCTTGAATAGCCGCAAGTGCTATCTATATCGATTAATTTGTTTCATTGTTATCACAGTGAATGACCGTTTGTGATGAAGGAATGGGCGAAGCATACCCAGAGAACAAAGAAGTGAAGTTCCTTGCTGATGGCTCTGCGTCCTACACTCGTGCTCTCGGTCTTGAGCTGGACCTCACCGAGAAAGGGCTTTGGGATTCGCTCCAGGGGGTTCGCTCTTTTGGTTGTGGATCTGAAGGTGAAGGTGTCTTATGTTGAATCTGGTGGAGAGTTCACCGTGTCCGGTGCTGATGAAATCCTCAAGGCACTCTAAATTATCGAGCTGGTTATTAAACTGCTGCCTGTGAACATTGTTGTCTCAAGTATGCTCCATGTGGCCTTGGCGATTCCGAGAAAATAATAAATACGCCATTTGAATCAACTTTGTGGTTCTGTTTAGTTGCTGGTGTGTGTGAGGCTGAATATTCTGAATCAATAATAGTACAAGGGAACATTTCAAAAAAAAAAAAAAAATAGTACAAGGGGAAAAAAACTTGTTTGTTGATGCGTTGGTTTGGTAACTGGAACCGTCTCGGTCTTGCTTTCCTATTGATGATTTCATTTGATTCAGAAAATGTTGCTAGTTCGATGTGCAAAGCATGATTTGTTCTCTAATTGGCCCCATGTTATGAACGATGTTGTAGTCGATTGTCGAGAGCCAACATGAGTAGAAGAAGCTGCGAACTGGATCGAATTAAGGGATCCCAATAGACGAGAGATGGATGTCATGAGAGTGTGCCACCAACACTTTTTATTCGCATCTATACCTGACGAATCATTATGTTTAATATATACCCTAGATCTATGTATAACTGACCATGTTCATGTTTCTCTGCCAACTCGGACGGGAGATCTGTAATTGAGCATGAAGCTGCTACACGCAAACAACCAAGCAAAGCAGCACATTACATGTTCTGGTCAACCTCTTTCTGAGAGTCTACTTAATAGCCCTTATCGCAAACCACCTTAAGAAGATGCTTTTTAGTGACATGAATCGATGGCATCGCAGTCCGAACAAGACGTTATTCCGTTCCTTCCATATGACATAAACCACGGCCCAGAATGTAACCATTCTCACCTCATGGCACAGCTTATTCCTGACATAATAGCACTCCATTTGCCCAACGATGCCTCGCCAAGAATCACACAGACCAGACACGCCACAACACGATGACCATAGATCAAGCATGGGCTTCAAAAACGGGCATAGAAAGAAGAGATGGTCATGCGAATCAGCAGCCTGCTTACAAAAAGCACAACGTCCAACATCAAGTTGATCAATCGACAGCAACTCGTCCTGTGTTCGGAGTTTCTCCTTCACGGCAAGCCATGCTATAAACGCAAGTGAGAACAAAGAAAGTAGAGCTACACCATGTTACGTAACAATAATTAAGCAGAACGTCAAAAG
>JAOVYX010003022.1:0-11276 GCA_035668315.1 Drosera spatulata
TCTCTTCGCCTCATAAGAAAGTAATCAATCTGAGACTTGCATAAACCACTTTTAAAGGTTATCAAATGCTCTTCACGCTTTTTAAAGAAGGTATTTGCAACCATAAAGTCATATGTCACAGCAAAATCCAATATACTTCTCCCTTCTACATTTCTCCCACTAAAACCAAATCCTCCGTGAACCTCTGAGTAACTATCCTTCTCCTCACCGACATGTCCATTTAGATCCCCTCCAATAAAGACTTTTTCTCTCTCAAGGATCGGTGTACTACTTCATCCATGTCTTCCCAAAACTGAACCTTAGCATCTTCTCCAAGACCTACTTGCAGGGCATAATCAATTACCACATTAATCACTTCCTTCCCAATCAACACCTTAATAAAAATCTCCCTATCTCTCCAACGCTTGACACTAACCACATTTTCTACCAACTCTTTACGCATAATTATACCAACTCCATTCCTAATCCGGCTTTGACCACAATACCATAACTGGAACCCCGTACTTTGGATAAGCTTAGCCTTATTTTCGGTCCACTTCTTCTTTTGTAAGCAAGCGATATGAATCCACTTTTTAACCATTGTGTATACTACCCCTAAAAGTTTTCCATTCAAGGTCCCAATGTTCCAACTAGCTAAACGAACTCTATTTTTCTTGACTAACTTCTTTAATCGTATCCGTCCGTGATGCTGGAACCCTTACTCATTTTTCACTACATCCGGGTATCGATGTAGCGGCTTTTATCCATTTTTTGAAGCACTCAGGCTGTGCAACGTGTCGCTGCTGAGGTACGCCCCAAGAAAATTTTCACAAGTCGTCATATTCATGTTGAGAGATCCAACGGGACTTTTTACATATTGGTTGTCGGCTACCTAACACACAACCCTCACCATTTATCCGGACTTGGGACCGGCTAGGGGCGGGATAAAAATCCCCAACCTAGGTAGGTTTTGGGGGGTTGAATAGTCTATTTAAAAAATTTCTTTCTTCAATAGTATGCACTTCGATATTGACTGGTATGCAACTTTTCTACTATAGACTAGCGAAATTAGTCTACAGTTGGTATTTAAGTCCTTGGAGCTATCTCTTTGTTTACAACAACTATTTCTAATAGTTCTACAAAAATGAATAAGCAGGAAATGACACAATGAATTATATTGGTTCGGACAACGTTGTCAAATGACCAAAGAGACATAGTCCAGTCTTCCCTTGGTTACTAGTATAGTCAAGCTAATAGGTAGTTCACTATCTATTTGTTTTTTCTTTACAAAGAACCTCTTAGAAATTGCTCAGAACTTGCTAAGACAAGCAACCCACTTCTTTCATAGATCAGCACTTGACTCTATTGCAAAGTTGTTCTTGATGTATACTAGTGAACTTCTTGTCTCAGATCTCTAATTCAGCACATCAAATGATTTCCTGTTGATGATGAATGATTTTTCAGCTTGCTTTCACTTCCTCACAATCGTCAACCTTCTCTGTCTTCATTGGATCTCCTTTTATAGGGCTCAAGAAATAAAAAAACCTATGGCTGTGCTATCCTTATGTTAATAGCTGTCTGTTTATCCCCTACAAATCTTCGATGATGTTGGCAGGGATCCCCTTGCACATTCATCAACCTACTACAGATTTGAAACCTCAAACCATCTATTTGATCGTTACTCTTATCCATCCCTTTACAAGCCAGCCTTGCTGCATTCCCAGTATGTTGTGTTCCTTCCTCTGTTATAAGCCACCTCTGTTGCACCCAGTCTACTACGCTTTGTAACATTATGAATCTTGGAGTCCTTGGTCCTCATCCTGACTGATTCTTAGTTCTTTTGTTGTCCATATTCATCTCATTTGACTTATAATCAACTTCTGATGTCGAATGCATCTGATGATAATCATTGATTTCCTCTTTGTGATCGTTTTCTGCACTACTGCATTCATCCTAGAGGGCATTGACCATCATAGTTCTAAATCTAAGTGGATGACTATGAATATGCCCTAATATAGACTTTTGTTCTTCAATTTCTATACAAGTAGAGGGATGGCACATACATTGTAAAAATCTCCCCCTAAATTGATGATAACAAAACTCTAATCTAAAATGCCAAGATTACAACTTCATAAACATTTCTTAAAAAAATGTTTTGGTAAGATTTTGAATATTCAAGGTTTTTATATAAGAGATATTAAATTGATATAATTTTAAATCATGTGGATTATGATTAAATCATAGATTATTTTCCTCTCCAATTCAATATTGCACAATATAGGTTGTAGCTAATTAAGCTAACATTATAAACTAGAGTTGTAGCCAAATGAGAATGAGCTACACTAATATTAATCAATCTAGGCAAAATGAGAATATACCTTTCTTAATTAATATTGATCATAAATAATAATTCAACCCACTTTATTTAGTAAGCAAATGAGAATGACTTACAAATAGCTATTATGACATGGATAACTTTAATTATGCAAATGAGAATGACATAATTATAGCTTTGCTACTACGTTTCATCAAATGAGAAAGACAATTGCAATCATAAAAATTATATAACCTAGAGTAACTAATTCCAAGATATACGATTTTTATCAATTAATTAAGATCAATCCATACATAAAAATCATGTAATATAAAATTACAGATATTAAGATCTATATTCTAGCAGTCTCAATAATTCAATATTCCACAATCATCCAAATAGATAACAAACATTAAGCACACACCAATCTCAATCAATTTACTTTGGCATTGAAAACTGAAACTCGATCCATAGCAATGAATAGTTCATAAACAATCAACATTAACATCAACAACGAATTCAAAGAGCTAATTGTAAACAAAGTTTGATAGATTCCCCCTGATTACAAACTATCTGAGATTGAAGTTGAGTCGGACGTTGATGATGCGAGACGGTCGTCACCTTTGTGTAGACGACGGATTGATGCTGATGAGCTTCTTTCTGAATGTGTAGGATCTCGTTCCCTGATTGAGACGACTATCTCTCTCTTATCTCTGCTAAGAAGCTTGACGGCATTCTCTGAGAAACCTCTCTGCAAAAACTGCCTTTTTTTTCTCTTCAGAAATTGTATTTATAGAGAGAGAATGAAACTTGCAATTAACCAATCAGAAATAAGATAAGCAGAAATATCTGATCCTTTTACGTGTAATACGACACGCCTGGTGTCATAAACCTTCAGATGACACGGCCCGTGTCATCTCAGTTTTCATCAACACGGACTATGTCACTTTGGGCAGTGATTTCAGTCCTTCAAATTGTGTCACTGTTGTTCCTTACGGTCAGAAATACGTCCAACATGAATCGTTCCTAAAGCCACCAAGGTCTCAAAGGAGGTCTAGATTTCCTACTGGATATGTATCGTTTCTCTTTTTCTTTTTTTCTTTTTACAATCATCTTATTGAATACCACGTCCCCCCTTTTATCCGTAGATGATAATTTTAATTACCGAGATAAGGGGCATGGTACTTGAAGCTTTTTGCTTGTTTTAAATTGGTTTGCCAATTTTTTCTCTCCTTTTTTTATAATGAGAGGTCTAGAATATTCTCCAGCAAAAAAAAATAACATAAGGACCACCATGGAAGACGGGTGCTTTATAAACAAAAATGTTTTTTTTATTTTTTTTATTTTTTTCAAAAACTCACACCATGTCCGGTGGATAAGTGAAAAGATGGCATAAACGGGAAACATGGAGGTTTTTAAATGTTTAACTACGGTTCAAGTCATCATTAAAGTGCTATCTACAGATAAAAGAGTCATTTCATAGGAATGTAATAGAACAGTGTTAGCAAAGATTCATGACTTCCTTAGAAATGATATTCAAACTACATGTATTAGTGTAACAAGTATTACGGCTGAAATCATCATTTTACTTTACTCAAGCCATGGATTTTAAAAAAAAACACTTTTTTTTCGCAATGAATAAGCTAAACTAACCAAAAATCATACTAACTCGGAAAATTAAACACAAGAATAGAAATAGACTGAAACAAATAACAGAGGAAGGAAACTAAAGTCCCAAAGAAGGAAAACTCCAAGAATAATGGCTAAAGGTATAATAGGCTCGGCAACCTTAGACACTTTCCCACATTTAACGAACCAGGGACAGTGAGATAACAGTTCTTCTTCTTATTAGCAGTCTCCTCACACATAAACTTTCCCGTGGTACACAAATATGGCAAAGTCATGAAGTTGAGTTCCTCGTTGCCTATTGACTGAAGAGCCGCTAGGTTGTAGTTTACCGATTCAGCTATTGGGGTGATAAAGGGGCCAAAACATATCTTCCCCACCTTTTTCTCAGACATAGTAGTATGCGATACCAATGTCTGAGCATATGGGCGCCGATATCTACATCTATACCATACCCAATCCCCATAATCCACAGAAACATCAGCTCATCCTTCCTTAGACTCCCAAGTGTATCATAACGAGCAAACACAGTTTGAGCTAGGAATCTATACAGCAAGAAAAATGTCGGGTTGAGAACGGAAGATACCTTGATATTATGAAACTCTCCAATGTTTTATTGCGTAATATCAAAGAAGAAAGAGCCAATGTCCTGCTCATATTTCGGATAATTGAATTGAATACCGTTGGTCTTGAATCTGTACACCCCGTTCAACCATGCTGTGTCTTTATAATATTCCACTCCGTTAAAGCGGAAGTGGAAAACAAGAATTTCTTTGGAATGTTTCTTCTTTCCAGCTCAAACAAGCTCCAGAGAAGATAGAAACTCCAATGTCGGCACTGCATAGGTTCGCCATTGGGTGGTAGCGAAATCTTTCATCCCCATATGTTCCAGACATCCCTCGAAATCATCCTTAAGACTCATCATGCTCAAACTACGGGCGTGATAGAACATGTCCGGAATAATAGCCCTTCGAACCAAGAGGTTATAGAGGTCCTCTTGCTTGCGCCCTCGAAAGATAATATAATGATCATTCGGCCCTAACGGTGGCTCAGTGTCAAGAGCTTCCGCACGAACACGGAAATCCTGAGAAGCAAATGATCTTCTTGGCTTTCTTTTAGGCATCTACAATAAAAACATGAAAAGTTCAGTTTCTGATAATATCAACAAACAATATAACATGCAAATCATACCATGCTATAACGCACAATGCATAATCAATTTTAGAAAAAATAAATATAAAATACTCATAAAATCATTGCATTATCTCTGTTCAACCTCACACCACCATCACACATCATCCCCAATGCTCCATAACATTATTCAACGTATAATCAATAGATAATAAGGATAATTGAAGCAAAGGAAATTGAATCATCTCAGAAATAACAGATGTCGTCTCAAACCTAAATTCTCAAACATGAATTCATCATTTCTTGACCAAATCACGCAAATCATATATACAAATTGATCACAAGGCTTCATAGAACACAACTACATACTTCATTTGCATTAAAAACATCTATTCATGAAGATATTCACATTTGGGTCAAAAAATTTGAGACAAGAAATCCACGAATCTAGATCGTAATTGATAAAATCAACTATGGGAGAGAATTACCTTCATCTCAAGTATAACAACGTGAAAATTGATGAAGGATTGAAGATATTAGGTGTTTGGCGATTTAGGATTCGATGTTGTACGTTTTGGTTGAGTTGTGATGTTTGTTTTTCTCTCAGCTGTGATGTTTAAATTGCTGGAAAATGAGGCAACACGGGCCGTGTCTACTGCTTGTTATTCAACATAGGCCGTGTCACTTTGACCGGTAAGCTTTTTAGTTCCAATGAACACGCGCCGGGTCATGATAATGTTAGAAACACGGGCCGTGTCACTTTGACCAGTGAGTTTCCCAGTTCAAATCAACACGGGCTGTGTCATTGACTGGACACAGGCTGTGTCTCTTAAATATCAAAAATACATTAAAACACACTTTTGTACTTGTTTCAAACGAATTCTTTCATTGATTTTTTTTTCTTTTCCTTTTTTTTAATAAAATAAAAATGCTTAGATTGCCTTCCGAGAAGTGCACTTGTTTAACGTCGTTGGCTTGACAAGAAAGTCTCAAGCTCATGAATTCTCAACTTGAACTTCATCAAACCAACTCAAATTTGCATTTTCGAAGAACTTTTTCAAACGATGCCCATTAACTTTGAAAATTTTATCAATTTTTAAGCTTTTAATTTTAATTACCCCATGGAAATAAATGTTTCCTACTCAAATGGTCGATCCCATTCGAAACGTAACTTGCCTGCTACCAATTTCATTCTTGAATTATATAACAAAACTTTATTACCAACCTTGAATTGTTTACGAGTTATCATTTGGTCGTGATAATGTTTTGTCTTTTCTTTGTAAATTTTAGTATTTTCAAACGCGTCATTGCGTAGCTCTTCCAACTCTTGCAACAGCAATTTTCTGTTATGGGCTGAATCCTCATAATTATAGTTAAATTGCTTAATCGCCCAGAAAGCTTTATGCTCGAGTTCCACAGGAAGATGACAATCCGATTCGACCAGATCTTATGCGGTATTTGAGATCCGATTCCGATTCGACCAGAATGGGCCTGGATTTTAGGGATAGATTTGAGATCAATGAGTGTCAGTTGTTGTGTGAGGATTTGATCTCATGTGGTGTTGTGGAACTACTATCATAGAAGAGAAGAGAGAACTAAGTGAACCTATTTTTAAAGGGGGTGAAAAATGAAAATGGCTGGTGAGGGGAAGATTCTGATATCTTTGAGTGCTAATCTGAATGCTATTTCTCATAGTTTTTTGGTTGCTAGTGGTTCATTTCGATAAGTAACTGATCTAAAATTTCATGGGCCATCATCCATTTGTAACGCGTACTACCTTTCCACCAGTACTATTTATTTTGTGTATGGGGGTTTATTACTAGCAAACAAATCTGGAAAAACATAATGCTTCAAATCTGATCTATTCGCAACATACATGTGCCATGATTTTGATAACATAAACAACATTTTGTTATAAACATCAGAAGTAGTGAAGATCTTTTCTCAGTCATGCGATAGGGAGCTCGACAGTGGACATTGACAAACGCATAGGTGTACTAGTATGCCTGAAACAAATCAATTTTGATGCATTAGATTCAACATAGGTGTACTAGATTTTTCATAGCCGTACCAGTACGTCTAAAACTAGTATGCCTGAAACTAATACGTCTGAAACAAATCATTTTGATGCACTAGATTTTGCATAGGTGTACTAAATTTTGCATAGACATACTAGTACGTCTGAAAATAGTACGTCTGAAACAAACCAATTTTCACGTACTAGATTTTGCATACTAATAAGCCTAAAACTAGTACGACTAAAACAAGCCAACTTTGACGTACTAGATTTTGCTTAGACGTACTGGATTTTGCATATACGCCTGAAGCAAATCAATTTTGATGTACTAAATTTTGTATAGACATACTGGTTTTTGCATAGACATAGTAGTACGTCTGAAATAAATCAATTATGAAGTACTAGATTTTGTATAAACGTATTAGATTTTGTACATGTGTACTAGATTTTGCACATCAATTTGTATTAGTATTTTTTCAAGATGTATTAGTATTCATCAATTTACTTAGGCATACTAGTTTTTCAATTGCATAGGCGTACTAGTTTAGACATACTAGTTTTTCAATATGCATAGACGTACTAATTGTTGTCTAGTCATACTAGTTTTTCAATTTATATGGGCATACTTTTTGTTTGGCCATCCTCATCATCTCTTTGTCATCTCATTCAATCAATTAATTCAACTCTACCATTTTGATCACCACTAATTTAATTTCAAATATTACCTTGCAGTTGCTGCTCCGACAATCAATACCCATCCTATCAATGCTTAGACACACAGACCTGTCTAAACATTTAGGGCATAGCCATCGCTTTACTCCAATTAATTACTTGTATGTTTTTTTTAACCCAAAAAAATGACAAATCCATGGTGGACTGGGCAAGCAGCGCAACAAGAATTCTAACACCAGTAACACCAATCTTAACCGACGTCAATCTCCTCCGTGACAAAAAAGCAACTACAACAATCTAAAGGGAGAGGAGTGGGAGCTCAATGGCGTGGAGAGAGATGAGGGGGGCGAGGACAGGGTAATACTTGTTGTACGATGGCACTGGGCGACGCCTATGAAATAGGAGAGGGAGTTGAGGACGACGACGGTGGAGAGGAAACGAGAGGGAGAGTGGGTGTGGAGGGCAGTGTGGGCAATCTGTATAATATGGGATCTCATGCGAATTGAAAATCTTTGGTGGTATCTCCTGTGAATAAAAACTTTCAAGTGGTATTTCCTGAGAATTATCCCTTATATTTTCCTCTCCAATTCAATATTGCACAATGTAAGTTGTAGCTAATTAAGCTAACATAATAAACTAGAGTTTTGGCCAAATAAAAATGAGCTACACTAATATTAATTAATCTAGACAAAATGAGAATATACCTTTCTTAATTAATATTAATCATAAATAATAATTCAACCCACTTTATTTAGTAAGCAAATGAGAATGGCTTACAAATAACTATTATGACATGGATAACTTTAATTATGCAAATGAGAATGACATAATTATAGTTTTGTTACTACGTTTTATCAAATGAGAAAGACAATTGCAATAATAAAAATTATATAACCTAGAGTAGCTAATTCAAAGCTATACGATTTTTATCAATTAATTAAGATCAATGCATACATAAAAATTATGTAATATAAAATTAGAGATATTAAGATCTGTATTCTAGCAGCCTCAATGATAAAATATTCCATTATCATCTAAATAGAGAAAAAAATATTAAGCACACACCAATCTCAATCAATTTACTTTGGCATTAAAAACTGAAACTCGATCCATAGCAATGAATAGTTCATAAACAATCAACATTAACATCAACAACGAATTCAAAGAGCTAATTGTAAACAAAGTTTGATAGATTCCCCCTGATTACAAGGTATCTGAGATTAAAGTTGAGTCGGACGTTGATGATGCGCGACAGTCGTCACCATTGTGTAGACGGCGGATTGATGTTGATGATCTCCTTTCTAAATGTATAGGATCTCATTCACTGATTGAGATGGCTATCTCTCTCTTATCTCTGCTCAGAAGCTTGGCAGCGTTCTCTGAAAAAACTTCTCCGCGAAAAATTGCCTTTTTTTTTTCTCTTCGGAAGTTGTATTTATAGAGAGAGAATGAAACTTGAAATTAACCAATCAGAAACAAGATAAGGAAACATATCTGATCCTTTACGTGCAATACGATACGATCGGTGTCATAAACCTTCAGATGGCACGGCCCGTGTCTGCCACGAAAGCTTCCAAATTGTGAAGGAACACGGCCCGTGTCATCTCAGTTGTCATCAACACAGGCCATGTCATTTTGGGCAGTGACTACAGTCCTTCAAGCTATACGGGCTGTGTTGTTTGATGCTCAACGACACAACCCGTGTTGCTTACTAAATTTGCAATCTCTTCTTCATCTCATCCAAACTTCATCATATCCTCTTCCGAACGTCTTTGCACACATTACGTAACTTCAAAACTTCTTCTGAATGACGTTTACACAAAAACGTGTCTTCCATCATCAATCTACAAGAAAAACACAAAAATACGGCAGTGTCCAACTCTAAATTAAGTACTAAACTAACATAAATAAAAATGACTCAAAACAAAAACAAAACGCGCGTTATTAATGCTTAAAAATATGTGTGTTTACGCACACATCGGTACTGCTCCGTATGGTTTTTATGCAGATATGACCATGTGAAGATAGGTTTTAGTGTTTCATGGACATGAAGCTATGTGGTGTGAAGTATTTGTGGAGAATTTGAAGACATTGAAGATGGTTGGATGTAAATCGATGAAGTTTCTAATGATATTTTGAGTTATAAAGATATGTTTAATGCATATGAAGACGTTCGTAATCGTTTCCGATCATTTTGGAGCCGTTTTCATGATTATATGAAGTGTCACGACCATTACAATACCTGTCACGATCGTTACAGGAGCCAAAATCAAACCAGAGACCATATTCACATTGGTCACGATCATGAAAATGGTCGTTACGATCATGACAGCACCCAGAATTGTTCCAGAGAAGAAGCAACACGATGGTCACGATCGTGACCAGGCCCGTCACGATCGTGATGCCTTTTATCCAAAAGATATTTTCGATATTTTCATGCGATTTTCTCTAGATTTCTTAGAATTTTTAGTTAAGAATGTGCAATCCTTCCAGTGTATACAAATTGATGAACAAAACTTTATAGTAAGACATGTTCGTGGTTTGTTGTTTAGGTTAAGAACTAGGTTAGTGAACTGCAGTCTAGGGAAACATGCAGCAGAGCAGCAGACCACAGTTAGAGTGCCAACATGATTCACCTGGATGCAAACTACTGTAGAAGATTCTGAATAAAAAACTGGGACAAACATGAGCAACAAAAGACCACAAATGCTTCTGGATCTAGGATCGAAGTCTAAGGATCAAGTTACATTACAATGCAATAAACTGGGTGCAACAGGGCTGGCTTACAGCAGAGGTGGAAGCGCAGCAGACTGAAAGTGCAGTAGACTGATTGGTGAATGGGCTGAGTAACGATCACATCAAAGATTTGAGGTTCGAAAATCAGTACGAGATTGACAGTGGTTATGAGAAGGCCTATCAGCATCACTGGGGATCTATACAGGGGACAAATAGCCAGTTGTCAACATTAGAACAATACAGTCACAGGTTCTAATTCCCTGAGCCTATCAAAGGGGATTAATCAGGCTCAGAGAAGGTTGACGACGATTGTGGATTGCATTTGCAAGCAAGATAAATTGTCAAGTGTTGTGCAATCGTTCTTGAGAGCTGTGAAGAAAAATCTAAGGAGAAAAGATCACTAGTCCGCACCAAAAACAGCATCCGTAGTAGACCTTTTGAAAAGATCTGTGCAATGATCTAGGTTCTAGCCTTAGCAAGTATTGTACTTATATGGGGTTGTCTTGTAAGCCACAAACAAGAAGATAATAAACTCACCTTTTGCTTAGACCACACTGGTTATCAAGGGAAGACAGGACCAAGCTTTCGTTGATCATTTGACAATGATTGTCTAAACTAGTATAAAAACTCTGTGTCTGTACTGTCCTTTATTCAAATACTTAGAACTGTTGAAAAACAATCAAGAACCCTCAAGAGACCATCTCTTCACACCATTGTCTCTGTTGCAGACTCGTTCAGCAAGTTTATAGAAGGTTAAGTGCATACTAGCCAAGACAAGGCTGCAATGAACTGAGAATAACC
>JAOVYX010003023.1:0-11275 GCA_035668315.1 Drosera spatulata
CGATCTCGGTCTACAAATTAGTTATGCGACTCCCTAATGGTTGAGAATAGGGTTTCCTGCAGTAAGTTTCCCCTAGTGGCCTATGGTGTCTTTAGCTCCTGGTTTATTATTACATTTCAGGTTAGTTACAGACAGAAGATGGGATGACTTAGAGCGAGATTTATTGCATTTATATTTAGTTTAGTTGGACTTTATTCAATAAATGTGTAACGTTATTTTCAGACCTAATTTTATCTTCTGATGCGAAACATTTAAGATCATTGATGTAATTTTTTGAACTTGATGTTGGATGTAATTTTCTTTATTTGTAAGGTCTAAACCTTATGGGATTGTAATAGTCTTACTAAGAATTATAAGATTTTAGCGACGATAACGCCTTGGAACATTTGATAACGTTACAACTTGCCATGAGCTTTTTGAAACCCGCCTCTTACACCACTTATCGATCTCCTCTTGTATGTCGATGATATTATTCTCACCACATCATCTGAGCCTCTCTCGTGCTGCTTCATCAGTCACCTCAAAAGAGAATTTGCAATGAGTGGTCTTGGTCCCCCACACTAATTCCTTGATATTGCAGCCACAAGTATATCCCAGGGTATGTTTAACGTTAGTATGCTAGCTTCTGATATTCTTGAGCGCTTCAAAATTCATCAATATCCCAGTGGATACCAAGTCTAAGCTCTGTGATTACGTCCAACCACCTGTTTCCGACCCCACCCTTTATCGTATCCTTGCTAGGGCACAACAGTATGTCAACTTCACCAGACCTAGCATTAGCTATATGGTCTAGCAAATATCCTTTGGTCCAACAATTATGCTATTTCATGCACTTTCAGGCCCTGAAACGTGTCTTGTGTTATATATGTGGTACTCGACTATGAGTTGTGTAGACAATAATTTGATACGAGATATGATCTAATTGGAATCAAATTTAAACATTAGACTAAGTGAAATATTTTTGTGTGATGACCTATACAAAGCTCACGTAGACATCTCGTAAAAAAATACAAAATAAAGAGTGTTGACCCGTTTGAGTTACATATTTCAAAGGTCCAAATATTCTTGTGTGATGACCTATACAAAGCTCACGTAGACATCTTGCAAAAAAGCAAAATAAAAAGTGTTGACCAATTTGTGTTACCCATCTCCTTCAATCTTCTTCCTCTCTGATAAGAATGTGCAATCCCTCCATTTGTATAGAAAATTGATGAACAAAACTTAAGAAGAAATTATGTATGTAATAGATGCTTAGGCTGTAATAATTAGTTAGATAGTTACAGACTAAGGGCCACAGGTGGTGTAGCAGAGTGCAACAGGGTGCAGCAGAGTACAGCATACCAAGGCAATGCAGATTACAAGGCAATAAAAATTACAGGCCAAAGATCAACTATATACAACGGCAAAAGTGTCTCAGTGTTCTCATGATCTAGGACCATTCCGTTGTTCAAGGCCAATTCCAGCAGCAAAGTGAAGTGAGTCATATTGCAGTGCAAGTATGCAAGCTGAATTGCAGAAGACTGAGTGCAGTGCTGGGTGCAAACGAGGCTACACTAACAGGCTGAGCAGATGAGGTCTGGAAGCTGTTGAGTGGTAGCTAAGTTGCAGCAATACTTGGTGCAAATGAAGTTACAGAAAGGCTGGATATGAAGTGCAGCAGAGCTCATACAGCCGAGGGTGCAGCAGAGGGACTTTAGCAGAGGGCTGCAGTAGAGGCTGCGCAACAGAGGCGTGCAGTAGACCTGGTGTATGAGTCTGGGTGCAATATAAGTTGCGCTGGAATGGAAAGGAACAAGGAAGAGGTCAAAAAAAGAGAAGCTGAGACAAAGGTGATGTGTATTGGATCAGAAAAGGTGAAGCCAGGTCAGCCTACTGCAATAGAGGACAGAGCTGTCACTATCAGATAGTACAGTCATGGGTTCTGGTTCCCTGAGCCTATAAAAAGGGGACTCACAAAATGTCATATTTTTATATTAGTCTGCAAAGAAGTTACTACCAGTTTATTTTTGTGAAGATTCAATCATGACTCCTTCTAAGCTACCAAAGTGTCCAAACAGTGGAGAGTCACCTTCCTGCTCCTTCGACAAATTCAACCATTGGAAGCTTAGAGTGGTAGCTCATCTAGATTCCATTGACGAAAGAATGTATGACATTATCACGGATGGGCCTCATGTTTCAAAAATGCCAGATCCAATGGATAGAACCAGAGAAATTGACAAGCCAAAGTCTCTGTGGACGAGAGACGACTAGGATCTGGTGGTGTTGGACAGAAGAGCCAAGAATCAGATATACAAGGCTCTAGAGGACGATATGATCAAGATCGTGGCCCATACCACCATAGCAAAGGAAACGTGGGAAGCACTACTGATGAGAAATGAGAGCACAAACAAAATCTGCGAAAATAAGGATGTCCTCATGCAACAGTATGACTAGGTCTCCATGAGAGCAGATGAGAACCTTACAAGCTTCTATGAAAGGTTTAATGTTCTCATCAATAATCTCAAAACTTTAGGGAAAACCTTCGTTAACAAGGAGATGAACCTTAAGTTCATGAGATCTCTCAGGGAGGCCTGGGGGGCGAAGACAACCGCCATTAGAGAGTCGAGAGACCTTGCCAAAATGTCATTGGCACAACTCCATGGCGTTCTGCGCACCTACAATCTGGAGGTGGAGCAGAAGAGGCAGATAGATGAAGCCAAGAAAAAGACACCGGCCTTCAAAGCTCAGGAGAGAATCCTGAAGACTATGGCAGACGAGGAGAGTTGTAACACCTCGTCTAAGAGTGACAATAGCATAACTTAAGAGCTAACACTCCTGGGAAGGAAATTCAGAAAGCTCTTCAGGAAGAAGAACACGAACAAACTAAGAGCCAACAAACTAAAGAAGAAGACAGAGATATCTGCTACAACTGTGATAAGCCAGCGCACTTTGCTGCACAGTGCAGAGGACCACCATAGGAGTCGTCTGCACATAAGAAGAAGAAGGACCCAAGTGGAGCCTTCAACAAGAAGGAGAAGGCAAGAACCTATGCTGCAAAGACTTGGAGTAACATAGACTCGGATGAAGAAGAAACATCAGCTATGTCTCATGGCCAGGTCTGACGATGGCAAGAAGGTATTTGACTTCTCTAACTCTGGTCCAAACAATTAATCAAGCTCTCAGTGATCCTAACTGGATAGATGCCATGCAAGAAAAACTAAATAAGTTCAAAAGAAATCAAGTATGGTATCTTGTGCCAAGACCAAAGAACTATCCATTTGTTGGCAGCAAGTGGGTCTTCAGGAACAAATCTGATGAAAATGGAATAATCATCAGAAACAAGGCTAGATTGGTGGCCAAAGGGTAGTCTAAAGAAGAAGGGATCGACTTTGATGAGACCTATGCCCCAGTTGCAAGATTAGAAGCCATTAGAATGTTCCTAGCATATGCTACATATGAAGACTTCAAAGTCTTCCAAATGGATGTCAAACGCGCTTTCCTCAATGGAAAGCTACAGGAGGAAATTTATGTCGAACAACCTCTTGGATTTGAAGACTTTGAACATCCAAATTATGTCTACAGGTTAGACAAAGCTCTTTATGGCTTGAAACAAGCTCCGAGAGCGTGGTAGGAAACTCTTTCTACCTTTCTTTCTGATAATGGCTTTCAAAGAGAAAAGGTAGATACCATATTGTTTCTTAAGAAATATAAGAAGCACACACTATTAGTGCAAATATAGGTAGATGACATCATCTTTGGTTGCACTAACAGCAAACTATGCGAAAGGTTTGCTGCACTAATGAAATCCAAATTTCAAATAAGTCTCATGGGTGAACTAAAATACTTTCTAGGTCTACAAGTGAAACAGTTAAGTAAAGGAATATTTATAAATCAATCAAAATACTTAACAAAAATAATTAAAAAGTTTGGCCTAGAAAACTCAACTCCAATGAAAACTCCCATGAGCTCTACTACCAAAATTGACAAAGATGAAAAAGGTAAAAGTATAGATCAAACAATATATAGAGCTATAATAGGATCTTTACTTTACCATACTGCAAGTAGACCAGACATCCAGTACTCAGTCTGTGTTTGTGCCAGGTATCAATCTGATCCTAAGAAGTCCCACTATACTGTAGTTAAGAGAATCCTGAGATATCTCAAAGGAACTCTTAATCTGGGTATATGGTATCCAAAGGATTCAGATTTTGTACTAACTGGTTATTCAGATGCAGATTTACAGGTTGCAGGGTTGACAGAAAAAGCACAAGTAGAACTTGTCAATTTTTAGGTGCAAGGCTGATTTCTTGGTTCAGCAAGAAGCAGACCACTGTTTCAACCTATATTACAGAAGTAGAATACATAGCAGCAGGAAGCTGTGTTGCACAGGTAGTTTGGATGAGGTCTCACCTTGCAGACTATGGGCTAACGTTTTCAAAAACAAACATATTTTGTGACAATACATCTGCAATGGCTATTACTCAAAATCCTGTTTTTCATTCGAGAACCAAGCACATTGATGTCAGATATCATTTTATCAGAGATCATGTACAGAAAGGTCACATAAAGTTGGAATACATTGCAACAGAAAAACAAATTGCAGACATTTTTACAAAACCCTTAGACGAAAATAAGTATATCATGTTCAGAGGAGAGCTGGGCATGATAGATTTAAATGAGTAAAATGGCCATGTCTATGTTCTACTACTCTACTGCAGGTGTAGATGCAAACGAGCATAACTTTTAAATGGGTGTAATGCTTTCAAAGACTGCAAACGAGTAACTTTGCTCTACTGCTCTACTGCATGTGTAGATGCCAACGAGCAGACTTATTGAAATGCACTGAGTGCTTTTCAAGAGATACAGACGATTGACTTTCTTCTACTGCTCTACTACACAAGCCATGCAGATTAGAGACAAGTGTCACTCTTCTGCTCCTATGTTTGAAAAGAAATCTTCTCATAATTATCACCTTGATTATCACCACTACTGCACTTGCTATTGTGCAAATGGGCGATGCACTTGCAGTAGTGCAGACGAGCGAAGCACCAGCTGCAGCAATGCAAACGACTGAAGAACTTGCAGAATAACAGATCATACATCCAATCACTACTGTTGAGGAAGGCTCATCCTCAAGAACACTTCCCCCAAAGAATCCTGAAGTAGCAGCTCTACATGACTCAAATGTAGCTCTTGAGTTCATAAGAGGAGGAGCAGACAAGAACCTGCAACAGTTCATACGAAGCTCAATGATGAGTTTTGAAGAAACTCAGGAGGGTCCTCAAGCTGAATTCAGAAGGGAAATGTTTGCAAGGAGAAAAATTTTAGGAAACTGTGTAACAGTTACCTTTTAATTCTCAACGATAAAAATTGCATAGTAACTATAAAAGGAGAAAGAACTGTTACAGAATTCACTTTACGATTGTCTCTTTCTCTCTCTCCTAAGCGATAGGCAAACCCTAATTCTCTCAATTCTCCTTCCGATCACTTCCTAACTCTCCATTCAATCTCTTCTCTGTAAACCTTTGAAAAAATCAAACTTCTTGAACAAAGATGGCTAACAAACCCACCTCCTCAATACCCTCCAAATCATCAAAGCCACAAGTGAGCCCAGCAAGAAAAGACTTTTCTTGTGTGAGACCATCAATGGGTGTGGTCGTTGATTTTGAAACTCTGACGCACTAGTCGGATGAAATCAAAGAAGTTGGAGGATCGATTCAATAAGCCAAACTGAAGTACTTGTGTGAGACCACTAGCCACATCTTTTATGATGAAGTCATGGATCTGATTGAAAAGGCTAGGGTTTCGAGGAATTTCCAAGAAATCAATTATACTCACAAGAAAATAGTGATTCAAATCACTGCGAACGATATGACTCGTAACTTCAGACTACACACTGATGGCTAAAGGGTGATTCCCCCAAGCGTCATCACAGACGAACGGCTCGCGATGCTCGGAACTGAACATCAAAAAGAAGGGATAAGAACGATGAAGAAGTTCATGGCAAAGGAACATAAATTCCTTGCAGACGTAGTCAAGAAAACTATGATGTCCAGGGAGTACTCAAAGGACCAGATCACATAAGATCAACAGTAGATCATGTGTGCAATCTTGATGAAACGCCAGGTGAACTAGGCTAGCTTGATGATGTATCAACTAGCCAGTGCAATAGAGGCCAGACAGCCTCTCTACGGCAAACTATTGAGCATCATTCTGAAGGACAAGTTGAAGCTGTCTGATGCTCAAGGAAGACCATAGACGGTGTCAAAGCAAATCGACATAAAAAAGATTGACAGATTACCAGCAAGCCTGAAAAAAGCAAGAAAAGTCAAGCACAACCACAACCACAACCACCATCAAAGCCTACTGCAAAGGTTGCAGTGCAGCAGAGGGCTGAAAAGCCCAAGAAAATAGCAACTGCTAAGGTTCCCAAGCCTCCAAAAAGGAAGCTAATCCTCCAATCCTCTGAAGAATCAGAGGAACCAACTAAAAGAAGGGTCACTGAGGAAGAAGAACAATCTGCAGACGTGCAGACTAGAGAAGGAGGTGCAAACGTGCAGACTGGAGAAGGAGGTGCAGACACACAGACGAAAGAAGAAAGTGCAGACGTGCAGACCACTACTGCACTTGCTATTGTGCAAATGGGCGATGCACTTGCAGTAGTGCAGACGAGCGAAGCACCAGCTGCAGCAATGCAAACGACTGAAGAACTTGCAGAATAACAGATCATACATCCAATCACTACTGTTGAGGAAGGCTCATCCTCAAGAACACTTCCCCCAAAGAATCCTGAAGTAGCAGCTCTACATGACTCAAATGTAGCTCTTGAGTTCATAAGAGGAGGAGCAGACGAGAACCTGCAACAGTTCATACGAAGCTCAATGATGAGTTTGAAGAAACTCAGGAGGGTCCTCAAGTTGAATTCAGAAGGGAAATGTTTGCAAGGGGATTCACACGAAAGGAGATTGAGAATATTGAAGCAAAACTGCGAACCCTTGATACTTCAACTCCAAAAGAAGTCCCTATTGTAAAAGCTGGGATCACAATCAATGAAGGTACAGCAGGTACATCAACATCAACAACTTTGATTCCCTATACTAACATATCTCTTGTTCCTCATGCAGATGATGATGATGAGCTAGAGATCATTTAAGTAAGGACAACAGAAGAAGTTCGAGCAGCTGAGGAACAAGCAGAAGACCCAGAGGAAAGAAGAAAATTTGAAGAAGCACTTCAATATGTTGAAGAGCTGAGAAGGAAGGCCCAAGAGTATAGAGCACAAACTGATGCTCTCTTGGGAAAGCCTCAGAAAGAGGCAATGTTGCAAGAATTTGCCAAGAAGCATAAACTTAGGAGGACAAAAACTCAGTAAGCAGTGTACCTGAGCGAATCCCGACAACAGAAGATGAACAGCTTGCAGAAGAATGGAGGAAAACGGATGAAGCTCTTGAAGCAGATGCAGAACAGATCCACAAAGAGGCTACACTGCAAAGAGCCACTCAATAGATAACTCTACAGCAGACTGCTCCTTGCAGTGTAGATCTGCACTGCTCTTGGAAGGATAATCCTGTTGTAGAACCTTTGGCATTTTATGATTTTGTTTCTTTCTTTGTTGTTCTGTTGTAGGTTTGCTGCTTGTCCCTTCTGCTACAGACCTTGGTTGCTCTGCTGTAGGCTGTCTCTCAACTGCAGATCGCTCTGCTATAGTCCTCTCAATTGCAGCCTTCTCCCTCTTTTTGTTTGCATTAATACTCTGGGAGAAGTCGTTGACTTCTGCCTTCAGTGCCACTAGCTCAGCTGCCATATTGTTTTGCACAGCGGTGGCTTTCCTAAGGGTTGAATCCACCGGGGACTCCAAGAGAGTGAGTCTCTTATCGTTGTTGAGGATGTGAGTCTGCAGTTGACTCTGCATCTCTTGGATGGTTGTCTGCCACTTTCTGCATTTGAAAGCCTGTGCGGGGTGGAAACCGTTGTAGCTTAAGGTTGTCTTAACGTAATGTCGCATACTAATGCCGGTGACGTTTTAAGCTTGTTTGATCAATGCCTTTGACATCCCTTCAAGCAATTCATGGAAAGCGTCAAAAGTTTTCGTCCATCTTATTCCTTTCTTGAGCTGGTGAACTAAGCAACTGGTGACCAGCAGATCAAGGCGGAGATAGCCATCTTGATGAACTAATTGATGAAGTTGCAAGGGAAGGAGTCCTCCAGCAGATGCAAAAGAGTACTGAGATGCAGACTAGCGAAGCTGATGCAGCAGAACCAACAATGGAACAAACTACAGTAGAGGAGGAAGTTGCAGTAGAGCAGACCACTTAGACTAAGGAGCAGATTACCCCAGTGTTTGCAGCGACACCTGCAGACGAGGCATTGTACCTGTAGACTACTCCAGTCATCATAGAAGCTGCAATAGAGCAGACCATTGAGGTTCAGGAGCAGACAAGCATGAGAACGTAGATGAGTACTATTCCTATAGATGAGCAACTTATCCAACTTTCACTCAAACAATTAATGTAAGACATGGAAGAACTACAAGTCCAAATACCTGAAGAGACACCATGTGTCCTTGCAGAAGAGCCCAAAATTCCAGAGGCTAAAGTGCAAACTGCAGAAGAGAGTTCATCACAAGGGATAACACTTTCAACTCTCAGAAGGCACTGTTAGAGAACACCCCATCAACTCAGCACATGCAAGGGGACATCTCTCCGATCCACATACAATTCACCACACAATCATAATTTGGATTACAACAAACAACTGAAGACCCCTCTTCAGCTAGTTTTCCCCAAGGACTGCTATATGGAGCAACCTCCAATATTCTCATGACTTCTCAAATAGCCATTAGGAGTCTCAAACTGGGAATGGAAGAAGCCAAGCTACCACAGCATATGTTGACTCCGATGTCAACAAGAACCTGATCTGCATCTAGGAGGAAGCAGACTGGAAACACACCAGAAGCTTCTCCATCCAGCGTCGATGAAAGGCTACATCAACTGGATCATAATCTCTACGAAGTCAATCAATGGACCAAGGACGCCCTGCACGATTTTTCCTAAGTACTCCATCCTCTTGCAGATGACCTTGCAGTAGAAAGGAATAGGATGGAGGAAAACTTTGATGCTTTCCATGAATTGCTTGAAGGGATCTCAAAGACAATGATCAAACAATCTCAAAAGGTCACCGATATCAGTGTGTGACATTACGTTAAGACAACCTCAAACTACAACCGTTTGCACACCGCACAGGCTTTCAAATTCAGAAAATTGCAGACAACCATCCAAGAGACGCGGAGTCAACTGCAGACTCACATCCTCAACAACCACAAGTGACTCACTCTCTTGGAGTCCCGGGTGGATTCAGCCCTCAGGAGAGCCACCACTGCACAAAACAATATGCCAGCTGAGCTAGTGGCACTGAAGGCAGCAGTCAACGACCTCTCCTAAAATATTAATGCAAACAAAAAGAGGGAGAAGGCTGCAGTTGAGAGGACTATAGCAGAGCGATCTGCAGTTGAGAGACACCCTGCAACAGAGCAACGGAAGTCTACAGCAGAAGGGACAAGAAGCAGACCTACAACAGAACAGCAAAGGAAGAAACAAAAGCACAGCCAAAGGTTCTACAGCAGGATTATCCTTCCAAGAGAGGACGGAAGGATTAATCAATAGGAAAAATGTAAGTCCTCTACATTCTGTAAAATTTATTTTTAGCAATGGATGTATAGGTAATCTTGCTGTTAGAATTTCTTAGGAGTTTGGTTTATATCAATTTAGGGGGAGATTGAGAGAAATGTGCAATCCCTCCATTTGTATAGAAAATTGATGAACAAAACTTAAGAAGAAATTATGTATGTAATAGATGCTTAGACTGTAATAATTAGTTAGGTAGTTGCAGACTACGGGCCACAGGTGGTGCACCAAAGTGCAACAGGGTGCAGCAGACCAAGGCAATGCAGACTACAGGGCACTAAAAATTACAGTCCAAAGATCAACTACATACAACGGTAAAAGTGTCTCAGGGTTCTCATGATCTAGGACCATTCCGTTGTTCAAGGCCAATTCCAACAGAAAAGTGAAGTGAACCATATTGCAGTGCAAGTGCTGGGTACAGACGAGGCTACACTAACAGACTGAGCAGATGAGGTCTGGAAGCTGGTGAGTGGGAGCTAAGTTGCAGCAGACTGACTGCAATACTTGGTGCAAATGAAGTTATAGAAAGGCTGGATATGAAGTGCAGTAGAGCTCATACAGCCGAGGGTGCAACAGAGGGACTTTAGCAAAGGGCTGCAGTAGAGGCTGCGTAGCAGAGGCGTGCAGTAGACCTGGTGTATGAGTCTGGGTGCAGTATAAGTTGTGCTGGAATGGAAAGGAACAAGGAAGGGGTTAAAAAACGAGAAGGTGAGGCAAAGGTGATGTGTACTGGATCAGAAAAAGTGAAGCCAGGTCAGCCTACTACAATAGAGGACAGAGCTATCACTATCAGATAGTACAGTGGCGGGTTCTGGTTCCCTGAGCCTATTAAAAAGGGGACTTACAGCGTAGAGAAAAAGGTAGACGACTCTGAGAAAAGCTTGAACACCATTTCAAAGCAAAGAAGAAGAAGTCCTGGAGACTCGCTGTGCGTGAGCTGAATCGAAGATTCAGGATTTGTGAAGAAGATTCACTAGTATGCAAGTGAAGAACAGCAACTCCAGCAGAGCATTGCAAGATCTAGGTTTTTCATCCTGTAGCAAGTAGGATCTTGTTGTAAGGGGGTTCTCTTTTAAGCCTAAAGCAAGAACTAGTGAACCTCCTCTTGGCTTAACTAAACTGGTCATCAAGGAAAAACTGCACTCACCTTCTGTTACTTGTTGATAAAAGATGTCTGAACCAGTATAAAAATCTTGTGTCATTTACTTTTCCGCATTGATCTTCACTATTAGAACTGTTAGTAAAGAACTTAAAAGTCCAAAGAGACAAACGTTTGAAGTTTAAGTCTCAATTGTAGAACTTCCGCAAGCTGCAGCAGACTCAGATGGTGCAGACTAGCCTATAATTCTACTGCACCACCTGAAAATTTTTGAGATAACCTATTTACCCCTCCTCTAGGTTATTTCTGGGACTTTCACTCTCCCTTGCTCGAGATGCCTGATGTGGATGAAATCACACATTATTTTATCATTATAAACCTTGTTTTTATTCCCTTTGTATTGTCTAAATTGTATTTTTAGTTTCATTTTCGTCTTTGAATGTTGGTACTACTGTATGTTTGATTTTATGGCAGATTGGCATGGAAATTGAAGAAGAAAAGAGGAAGAATTGCA
>JAOVYX010003024.1:0-11274 GCA_035668315.1 Drosera spatulata
ATATTGAAGTTGTGGTTGTCAATTTTGTCATACTTTGACAATTATCGGATTTGGGATCAATTAGAAGGAAGTTATGTTTCCATATTTTCTGTTTCTTAAATTTATGCAGAACTTCATACATTAAACATATGACATAATTAGCGTGGTCTATGATTACTGATTAGCCTTCTATTTTGTGATATGATTTAGGATGTTATGTCTGAAGTCCTTACCGTTCTTTCAGTTATCAGTACCCACTGGTTATTGTTTTGTTTGTTCTGTTCTAGGTGTATACTGTATACTAGCCATGTATGTTTTTATGGTAACACAAATCATTGCAAGTTGTGTATGCTTATGAAGTTATACCTTTCCTGTTTAAGTTACTGAACCCTCCCTTTTCAGGCACGTCCTATGAGTAATGTTGACCCAATATCCAAGGCACCAGCTGATACATCTTGCTCCGTTCCTGTTGCTCAAGTGAAAGCAGGAACAATGCATAAACCAGGTTTTCCGTAGTTGGTATTTTATGCTTGGCTTTCTTATTTACGTTGTAGACATTGAAAGTACTGACATGCTGATCCCAGCTGCCCTGCTATGAAAATAGCTCATTTGGACAACATGGAAACAATAATGTATTAATTTGCGTGGAAAAAATTTTAGAAAAGAGATTCACATGATCATTCTTCAGCTCTAGGGCAGAAAGGAATGGGAGGTGGACCATGAACTTGCCATTAATATCTATTTTTGTAGTTGTTACTATGTCTTGCTGTGTGTTTCAGAAGAAATGGATACTTGTTGAACATGATTGCATGGAAAAGTGTGAGGGGAGATTAAAGTTAACGTGACACTACCGGTGGGATATGAAGGAAAATAAAAGAATTCATGGATACACATGCACACACCAAAATGGACCTTTGTCCTTTCTCAATGGGAGGATCCAAATATGCTTAACATCGTACTCTTTCTTAACTTATTTGCTCTTCTCTCCTCTTCTGCCCGACTGAAGAATTATATATGCTTGTCAGTGTTGGTAAATCTTGCATGTATAAGCTCCTCTCTATCATCAACCCCGAGCTTGAGTGAGCTGGCTGCTGTGCAGCTTTCTATAGGTACTTACCAAGTATCACATGCCACCTTTTTCACAGGAAAGATTATCCCCATGAAGCATCCTGCTGGATCTTCTGTGATTCCTCCTGGTTTACCCATGCATCCTGGCCATAGGAAGGGTTTGTTGAAGAATCAGGGGCCATTTACATCTAGTAATCCTAGATGGACTCCATATGGGTCTAACAATGACCTTGTAATTAGGTTCTCAGATGATGATGATGAAAGTGGTAGTGATGCTGATCAGCAAAGACAGACAGAAGTCCTGCAGAGCAATAGCGATCCGCTTGTGGGCAATAACCAGAAAAAGACATTTGATTTGCGACCTCTCAAAGTAGACCGAGCTCTTAGGATTGCCAAACATGAAAGGACAGTGCTACCCAAGAAAGTTGGTGGACTCAGTTCCAGAAATGAAGCCTCGTTTTTACCTGAACTGCGATCTTACTTGGAAAAAGTTAATGTTGACAACAGATCATCTGCTACTCAGGATCATGAAGGCAGAAAAAGCATGACCGTGAATATCAGTAAACTTCAGGATTTGCGACAAAAAATTGCGATCCGTGAAAATGAACTAAAGCTTAAAGCTTTCCAAACTAAGGTTAATTCGTCATATCCTCCGAGGGATGGTAGTATAATGAATGTTAACAGCTCTGCTTCTAAAAGAATCCATGCTGTATCTGTTGACATACAATCTGGACAAGAAGAGCCAGATAGGAAACGCTTGAAACATGCTTGCAGTAATTCAGTTGAACGGCTAAAATCAGTTAACCGACACATACCTTTGAGATCAGTGCCATCTATGCAAGGGCGGGCGATGGAGAAAAGTGTCAATGAAGCAAGAAGCATGGAAGATCGCAGTCATCAGGAAAGTGAAGTTCCACAAAAGGCACCAGTTCTTGGTCCTCCTGGAGGACAGACAGGAGAGGATGGTTAGTTTCACCTTTCTCTGATCGTGCAAATCAGGCTGTAGAAGGAAGACCTTTTTGTTTAGTTTTTTGTCTCTCTACTTTTGCAGTAAAAATAAAATATTTTCTCACATAGCTGCAGGTTGCAGTCTGTCGGCACCAATTTGTAGACCTGGGGAGGCTTTGGTTTTGCTCAACTCAAATGCAGCTTTGCCAAACTCATCTCTGCGGGATCTTCGAACAGCTTCAGTAAGTAACCAAAATATCTCTAGTGTGTTTTACATGCTGTACTTAATGTTTTGGTAATTTAAATAATAGATTCCTTTTGTGCTTATGTGAAAAGATTTTATCACCCTTTTAGGTCAGTCCTTTCGTTGTCGATTGATCTAATCTGTTGATTATTTCTGTCTTCCAATGCCTTCATTTTACCAATCACAGGATTTTGCTTCCTTTCATGGTCAATTCTTATAAAAGTTCTACGACTTTGTATTGGTTTGCTTCTGTTGGGATTTGGGAAATATGCAGTAGCCAGGCATAGAATTTGATGTTTAAAACTTCAATGTCCACATATAATTATTATTCTCCCTTTTCTGTAGGCTGAATCACATATTCCTTAGTTCTTGAGTATGCAATGGTTAGAGTTAAATAAGTAAACAAAATTTTTTCGAACACTGATGGTTTATAGTTATAAAAGAAGTCACTGGGGTTATCAGGATTTATCATGATGTCAGTTTTTCCTCTCTTTTTTTCTTTTTTGCTGCTTTGTGTGCCAGCATTCAGTTCAAGATTGAAATGTTGCAGGGTCTTGAGAAATTGTCGTATCCGCCCAATTCAAATGGCAGCCAAAAAGGTACAGCTGAGAATATGGTTACTAGTAGTGATATTAATCACCAAGAGAATGTAACCGAGCATGGAAGATTGAACTCTACAGCAGATGGGTGCTCAAAGTTTCTCCAGGTGAGATGAAATATTGAAATAACAAACCTTGGTTGTGCATATCAGGATTTTACAATCTTTATTTATATGAAATCTTTATCTCGTTATCTTGGGGATTGCTTAAAGGTTTTTTCCCCTTCTGCCAGATATCTCCCGGCAATACAAGCCCTTTACATTTTCTAAGTAGGCCAGCTATTCAACGAAGTGGTGATATGGATCTGCAGTCCTTGTTAAAGATTGAAGATTTGAATGACAAGGAGCTTGAAAAAGCCCAAGAGTATAGACGCATGTGTGAAATTGAAGAACAGAATGCTCTGAAAGCTTATCGTAAGGCACAAAGGGCGGTAGCTGAAGCTAATGCTCGATGTGCTGTGCTCTATCATAGAAGAGAATCATATGCAGCGAAGATTAGTTTATTTCTATTGGATGGAGGCTGGAACTTTTTATGTTCAGGGCAGCATGGACCAAATGATGAAGAATGGAATTTCCTTATGAATCCCGAAACTGAAGGTGATCTTATTCCCACCTCTAATCACAGATTTCAGGCTGAGTTTGATGCTAGTAACCAGGTTTTTTGTGATTCAAGTGCTCATAGATTAGCTTTTGATGCACAAAATAGATTTTCTCCACATACAGATGGGCAGAATATCAGGACAGAAGCTTGTAGCGAGCCTGACGCTAGTACATCTGACCTGCCACACAAGAGTAATGGTACTGCTATCCTTTCTCCACCTACTGACCAAAATATATCAGGAGATGAAGAAACATTTCCATTCGAAGATGTAACTGAGGGAGCCTATAGAAATGATCTGAGAAAGGAGAACCAATTTGAAAAGAGACTGAATGTTATTGATAGTGACTGCGAGCTGAACTTTCCAATCAATGGTTCACAAGATTCCTTGCTTCTGGAAGCTGAACTAAGGTCTAAATTGGTTTCTAGATTTGGACTGATGCCTTCATCTAAAAGAAGTGTTGAAGATGCCAGGGATACCGAAGGTAGAAAAATTGTCAACTCTGACGTTGAAACTACTCAAATACAAATGATACAAAAAGATACATGTGTTCTTCCTGATATGCAATATAGTCAATCACCTGTTTGTGAGAGTGCGTACGGTCAGAAATCACCAATTCAGAAAGCTGTTGAGGCTAAAGTTGGAAGTGTGATGACTCGGATGATTGTAGACAGCACATCAGATTCTTATTCAGAGAAGAGCCAAATTGCTGATGTAGAAGGTACTGTAAGATGATGATTTTATTTTTATTTTTTAATTAATTAATTTTTTGAAAAGAGCTTCTACTGGTTAAATTCAGAGGACAATGGCTAAGTAAACTGACTATATTAATTAAAGGCTTGTAGTATCAAGCGTTCTGACAGCAGCAACGTAGAAAAAAGTCTGTTAAACAATCTCTTAACCCGGTTTTGAAACATTTTTCTGTTGCTGGTGATTTGTGGTTAGATTCCTTCCGAAGGAATCCTTCGACAGCATCCCTGCTTCTCTCATCACAATTTCTCCTTAGTATCACAATTTTGGTGGCTGTTTGTAGACTTAACCAGGACCCTAACTTTAGGTCTTTGTTGCACTCTTATCTTGCTAATACAAATTTATTTATGAAAATTCCTATGGGGTATCATTTTGGAGACTTATTTCCAAGAGGTACCACAAAGGGAACTTTATTCCCAAAAGACACCATTTTTACCAAAAAAAAAAAAAAACCAAGTCTTTCCTAATTTGTCCTTTTCCTTATTCAATTGTTTTCTTTTGTTTTCTCTCTATACATGATCGATGATCATCAATGCCTTCGAAAGAACTCGTGATCCCAATTCCAATTTCAACCCCTTCGAGTTTTGTTGCGGGCACAAATCAACCACACCCCAACACGGATGTCCTCTCTCTCGTCTTCGCACTTCATTGCATCGACTATGAAGAGATCTCATTGAACACTTTTGTTTTTCAATTTCAACGCCTTTGAGTTCTGTTGCGGGCACAAATCAACCACCCCAACGTAGATCTCTTATCTCTCGTCTTCGCACTTAATTGTATTGACGACAAAGAGATCTCACTGGACACTTTTGTTTTCCCATATTTTCTTGATTTTTTGGTTTTTTCTTTTTGATGAATTTGATGTATGTCTAATCCAAATGAGTCCTTGATGATCTTGATTATGCGCAGAAACTTGATTTCGCCCCACCTAGATAGATTGATTTTGAGAGACAAAGCGTGATTGAGTGTTGAAATTCGAGTTTTCTGCTTTGTTTGGTTTGAGAAGATAGGATGGGATTCTTTATGATGGAGAACGAAGCATGGTTTTTAATTCCACTTTTGTAATTGTTTTGGATTTGTGTTGGATTAGAACAGAGTTTTATGAAAGTATTGATTTTGAATCTTGTTGAATCTTGTGGTTTCTCAAAAGACTTATTTTTGTTCCGATTCTTTTAGTAAATCATTTTTTGAACCTCTTCTCCTCATAGGTGTACTAACTAGGTTTTACCTTTTTTCATTAGCCTACTAGTTTTTCATAGGGATACCTGTACGTCTTCCTCATATGTCTTGTGAACAAGATGAAATGGATAAGAGAATTAGATTTTACATAAGTAGTACATCTTGTTCCACAAGTCGTACATCTTCCTCATATGCTTTTTTCTTTATCTGATCACGAGAT
Organism: Drosera spatulata; assembly: GCA_035668315.1. Taxonomy (NCBI): domain Eukaryota; kingdom Viridiplantae; phylum Streptophyta; class Magnoliopsida; order Caryophyllales; family Droseraceae; genus Drosera; species Drosera spatulata. The sequence goes on from JAOVYX010003024.1 coordinate 5,586, forward strand.
GTTCAAAATCATAAAGTAGTATGCCATTTTTGCACTGACGTACTACTTTCTAAACAATGATTTTGTGTAATGATGGATTATATTTTTTTTTACAAGCATACTAGTACGCCTTGTTAGATTGTTTTCACCCATGATTGAATATCCTTTATTTGACAAACCAATTTTGATGTACTAAATTTTGCATGGGCATACCTGAAACTAGTACATCTGAAATTAACAAATTTTGACGTATTAGATTTTATGTAGGCGTACTAGATTTTGAATAGGCATAATAGTTTTTGCATAGGTGTATTAGTACGCTTGAAACTAGTACTAGTACGCCTAAAACAAATCAAGTTTAATGTATTAGATTTTGCTTAGGTGTATTAGATTTTGTATATGTATACTAGATTTTGTATAGGCATATTATTGTTTGTTTTGGCATACTAGATTTTTTGAAAACGTATTAGTATTCATTAATTTTCTTAGTTTTTGTTTTGGCGTACTAGTTTTTCGATTTTAGACGTACTAGTTTTTATTTAGGTATACTAGTTTTTCAATTTGTATAGACGTATTAATTTCTGTTTAGGCGTACTAGTTTTTAAATTTGCATAGACGTATTAGTTTTTATTTAGGTGTACTAGTTCTTCAATTTGCATAGACATACTAGTTTTTTCCTCCCCAACAAGAAAAAATTTCAATTCAATGTCAACTTCAACAAGAAAGCACTTTCAGTATAGTATCGACTCTCAACCACAATCAACCAACAAAACTAAACCAATCAATCAAGCATCGATTTCGATTTCAACTTTACGATCAACAACCCGAGCCACCAAAATCACACAAGGTAAACAACATAGACACTGAAGCATATCGGCCGACTACAAATCAAAACCATAGATATCGTTCAACCTCGCCTGAAATCCATATCGTGAATCAAAATACAACACGTATCAAAGAAACACAGGCTCTTTCATGATCGAAAATCACACAACCGTGTATCAGTTGGGTATTCGTTGGGTGATTCTGTGGTGAAATCGACGGTGGAGATATGCGGGTGATGAGGAGGAAGGGGTGAAGTGTTGAGATTTGGATGAAATGGATCTTGATTTTGGTCTGACCCGACAACGGGAGAATCGTCTTCGCCATTGTCATATCCAGATAGTGAAGTTGAGAAGGGAAGAGAATAGAGGAAGAGTGGGTGTGGAGGATAATGTGGGCAATTTGGATAATTTGAGATTTCATGGGAATTATAAATCTTTGGTTGTATCTTTTTGGAATAAAATCTTTCAAGTGGTGTTTCCCGGGTTAATTAATTAATTTTTTGAAAAGAGCTTCTAGTGGTTAAATTCAGTGTACAATGGCCAAGTAAACTGATTATATTAATTAAAAGGCTTGTATTATCAAGTGTTCTGACAGCAGCAACTTAAAAAAATGTCTGTTAAACAATCTCTTAACCCTGTTTTGAAACATTTTTCTGTTGCTGGTGATTTGCAGTTAGATTCCTTCGTCAGCATCTGTGTTTCTCTCATCACAACCTGCATGCCGAAATCCCCCCCCCCTTTTTTTTTTTTTTTTTGGGTGGCTGTTTGTAGACTTAACCGGTACCTATCTTTTAGGTCTTTTTGCACTCTTATCTCGCTAATACAAATTTATTTGATCTATGATTATTAGATGTTTCCTCTTGTGTTTGCTTTTCCCCATCCTTTCCCTAGTGATCAACGTTTTGTCACTTGAGCGTTGGGACGTTATGCGCGTGTGACTCCCCTTCTATTGTTTTGGTTGATTACTTTTGGGTGTTGATTATCATCTTAATTTCATGCTTTTCACTGCAATTGGAGAATTGGCTTCAGTGTCTCGTTATCGCATTATAAGGTCCGTAACATGTGAGAACTTGTATCTACGATGTGGTGTCTCTTCAGGGAAGTTAATCAAAGAAGCATTCTAACTCGAGTTATTTTCCAGGTCTTACTGTGAACCCTGAGCATGATGTTCCTCCAACTGAATGCAAATCAGCATCGTTTGATCCATCAACTCCTATTATCAGGAATGTATTCCACCGCTTGAAACCTGCAGGCAGAGTTGCTTTCAGTGAAACACAACTCGTGGAGCAGCATAACACTCATGTGTCTTCAGATAAAAATTTATCCCTCGTTTCTGATGTCATCAGGAGTGTGGTTGTTCCAAACGGACTCACTGGAGGGGTTGACTCGTATACCTTGGGGTCATCAATCGATCCATTTTGGCCATTGTGTATGTATGAACTTCGCGGTAAATGCAATAATGAAGAGTGCCCTTGGCAACATTCAAAAGATTATTCCAAGGCTATTTTCAAAGAGCAGGATGCTTCTGATGATGGTGGTTGCTACTTCTTTCATTTAAGATTCAAGCATCCGTTTGTTTCTTCTCTTTTTTCCATTACTTATTAAATCATATACATTTACCTACTCTGAAAAGCCATGTTTTCTGCAGATGGCCAGGCTGGATTATTATCTATTCGCTTAAATCAGAAAGTTCCAGTGGAAATTTCTAAAGTCTTGATCCCTCCAGCTTATGTGATCAGCTTAAATACTCTAGGAGCTGACTCACCCTCATCTGCTTCTGCCATTGCACGTAAAGTAGGTCCTAGCTGGGGAAACATCTTCAGCACTTCCCTGGTTGTTTCTAGTTCTCTGCAAAGATGGTTGCATTCAGATGAGCCATTTCTTCATGGGAACGACAGTTACGTTGAAATTCATGGGAGTTATAATCGACAGAATTCTTGCTTTAGAAGCAGAAGTAGCAACCTGGTCTGTATTGCCTCTCATATTTAAGTGTTCCTGCCCTTTAGTTAGTAACTTCTGTTCGTGTGTACATTGCTACCGCTTCTGGTCAATTTCCTGGCTGTTGTTTCTACTGATTTGCTTCTCATGACTTAATTGTCACTTTGTTATTAGTGTTTGCAGTTCTATTAGTGGGGTTAATGCTTGCAGTTGACTGATACGTTCAAGTTCCTTCCTTCATCTTTTCTGCCTCCCCAACCCCCTGTGTCTTCAAAATCTCTCGTGGTCAGTTTCAACATACATTGGCAACATATTGATAGTTAAGCGCACGAAACAAAGAAATGTTATGAACTCAGAAACTGCGGAAAACAGCACATTTATAGTTTTTGAACTTTTTATACCCAGTGTCTGATAGATGTTTAAGACTAGAAGACCTTTTTTGGTTAGAACATAATGTTGTGTTCTTGCTGCTGAGGAACCAAGGACTTTTTATAATTTTATCGTTGCCTATGTTTTCTCAAGTTCACTAAATGTTGTTTAGTGCCAATTATTTTAGCCTGTCTTGTTTACATCCTTATCAATTGAACTATTTGCATCAGGTTGGGGTGCTTGATAAAAATAAATTTTGTCCTCGTTACTTTTTTTTTTTTTTTTTTTTTCTGTCGGACACTTTTGTACTAAAGTTGTCTTTCCATTTGCTTGTCAGAATGTTCCTGGAAATAATTTAGAAGATAAGGAGCTGTCCTTGGAAATGGCTCTTCAGATGCTCAATCAGGAACCTAACAAGGCTCAGTGTTTAAAAAAGGTAAATCTTTTGCATTAGTGTGCATAACTACTTACCAGAGCAAGATGATATGAATTAACATTCTGCTAATATATCATGCAGTAATCTACCTTATCATTTTTGCAGTCCCTCACTGTGCTATCACGAGCTCTTGAAGCTGATCCGACATTATCGAGTCATTGGGTTGTCTATCTGCACTTATACTATGGTGACAAGCATTCTGTTGAAGAGGATGATATGTTCTTATGTGCGGTAAGCTTACATATTTCTTTTGCTAGTATAACTGCATAATATTGCAGGCTTTTGAAGTACAGTGGCAAAAAAAATTATTATGTAATTACTTGAAAGACCTGCAGAATCCCTTTGCTTATTGTCTGCTCTGCATATATGGTGTAAATATGTAAATATCCGTCATAGTGTATATAATTTTTATTTTCAAAATTTGTTGATAGTCAACTTGTGTGAGTTAAACAATAATTCCCATAAACTTGTCTCCTTTCCGCAGGTCGAGCACAATGAAAGATCTTATGAACTATGGCTTATGTACATAAATAGCCGCAAGCAGCTGAGTGATCAGTTTTCAGCATATGAGAAAGCACTAACCTCTCTCTGCCACCATTCTTCAATACTATCTAATGATGAAGATGTTGTGTGTGCTAGTACTTTCATCTTGGACGTGTTTCTGCAGATGTTGAACTGTTTCAGCTTGTCAGGAAATGTCGATAATGCAATTCAAAGGATTTTTGGACTCTTGGACAGAGATGCTGATGGGTCTCGCTCTCTTTTGTTCTCTGACATTCTTTCATGCTTGTCACTCTCTGATAAATTCATTTTCTGGGCTTCATGTATATACCTTGTGATATACAGAAAACTTCCCGATAAAGTCGTGCAGCAGTTTGAATATGACAAAGAGATGTTTCTGATAGAATGGGCTGCTTTGGATATTAGGCATGAAGATAAGGAGCAGCTGCATAAGATGATAGACATGGCAAGTGAACTAATCGAACATGGTGAAGTTTGTAAAATCTTTGAAAACAATACTGCTCGTAGATCTTGCCACTTGTTTGCCGTAAATCTTGTAAAGCTTGGCGCAGCTTTACATGGTTTAGAACGCTGTAGGAACTTTCTTGAGAAATGCATGAAGTTGCATCCTTCTTGTGTGGAACTTGTTCTGCTGTCAGTGCTCTGTCAGAACTGTGAACCCGAGTCTCGGATGTTTTCAAGGTTTGAGGAGGCCATTTCCAACTGGACAAGTGAGCCCGGGATTCATTGCATTTGGAATCAATATGCAGAATACGCTATCCGAAGTGGGAGGTCAGACAAGGCAAAAGACATCATGGTTCAGTGGTTTAACTCTGTTTGGAAGCTTCAGAAATCTTTAAATGATGAAGATCGAGATAGCAAGAATGGCTTTCCAGATCCTGTTTTTGTGGGCTCAGATGGTTCAGGTTCGCACGATATCATGATGGATGCAATGTTTGGCTTTTTGAATCTCTCTTTGTATAGCTTGTTGCAGAATGATCTTTGCAAAGCTTATCGGGCTATCAACAAGGCCTTGATGATGTCAGGTCCTGAAGGTTTCACACATTGCGTGAGAGAGCACGCAAGTTTTTGGCTAGACTATGGACCTGAATTAGGGAAAGATGTCTCCATCAATGGTGCTATTGGAGCTCTGAAGACGTATCTGTATAAAGCTCGTAGTTTTCTGAACTCCGGTCCTCTGACTAGAAGATTCATTCAAGACATCCAGAAGCCGAGATTAAGGAAGCTTGTCACTGACTTATTCAGTCCTGTATCACCTGGTTTCTCCACAGTTAACCTTGTACTCGAAACATGGTTTGGTAGCTCACTGTTGCCTCAAAAGTTTGGTAAGCTGAAGAATCTAGTTGATTTTGTAGAAGCAGTCCTGGAGGTTTCACCATCGAATTATCCTTTTGCGCTTTCTGTATGCAAGTTCCTCACAGGTGATTTCGATGATCCTGATTATAGATCTGCGAGCACCTTGTTCTGGGCGAGCTCTCTGTTGACTAGCACGATCTATCTCGCTGTTCCACTGGCACCAGAATACATGTGGGTCGAGGCTTCCGGCTTGTTGGGTAAGCTAACTGTTGTGCAGGAAATATTGGACAGCTTTCATCATAGAGCTTTGACTGCCTATCCATTC